>JACAFY010017543.1:0-14170 GCA_015252635.1 Dictyostelium capitatum | reverse complement strand
ACAATTTTTAATTCATTAATTTCATTAAAATTAAATAATTGTTCAAATTTAACCACGGTTAAATTAATTGCACCAAATTTAAAAGTTTTAAAATTATCAAATTGTAAACAACTTTCAAATTTAATTGTAAATTCACCTGGTTTATTACATTTAAATTTAAAAGCATCAAAATTGTATATTGGTAATTTAAATCAACAATTCAAAAAATTGGAATATTTAAATTTATCTGAACGTTTATTTGATAATGAATCAATATCATTTGATAAATTAAAATGTTTAGATATCAATTCAATGGTAAATTTAAATCAATTACAACTCAAATTACCTTGTATTGAATCAATAAATTTAGAAAATTGTAAAAAAGAATTAATGATTACACTCATTGATCCGGATGATAGTAATCATGATAGTTTAATCAATATTCTAAATGGTCCATTTAAAATTAGTAACCAATTTATATTATTCCATAAAAAACATCTTGGAAGTGCAAAAATAGAACAAATACATTTTTATGATGAAACAAATACTCAAGATTCAGTATATATTCAACAAAAAGAAGAATTACATGTACATAGTTATAATAGTGTTGATGAAAGTGTGTTTCAAAAGATTATGCGTAAAGATATAGGGGTTTCCGTTTTGCTAAACATTGTCTCGTTTCATGATGGATATAGCAGACGTTTAGATAATTTCTATTTTAGTACCCACTTTCACGAAGCAAATTTATATAATATTAAATATCCACTCGAATTTGAAACTATTATAAGTTATAAATTGGGTTTTCCACCTGGAGGTTGTGTTTCAAATTTAAAATTCCATGATGGTTACGATCATTTAATATTACCAGGTGTAATACCAAGTACTGTTAAAAGAATAGATGTTTATAATATTAACAAACCATTAATTTTGGGATCAATACCTTATTCACATAGAGATTATTTCTCATTATATATACATGAAGGATATAGATTTCAATTAACAGCTGGAATTATTTTGGGTGATTGTAATTTACATTTATTCAACATCCAACAACCATTAATTGAAGAATCACTTTCAAGTGGTATAAACATTTTAATACTTTGTGATGGTTTCAATCATCCATTAACATCAAATATATTAAGAAATATTGAAAAGTTATGTCTATGTAATATTGGTTCACAAATAACAATTGGATCATTACCTAATCGTTTAAAGAAATTAATACTTCTAAATGGATTCTCTTGTAAATTATTACCAGGTATCATTCCAAATTCAGTTAAAGAATTATATATTGGTAATATTAAACATTCATTGGATATAGAATCAATACCAGATTCAGTAAAGATATTACAATTTGATGATGGTTTCAACCACCCTTTGAAATCCTATTTCATTCCTGATTCAGTTGAAGAATTACACATTGGTAATATCAAACATAATATTTCAAATGAATCATTACCTAATAGTTTAAAGAAATTAATATTTGGATATGGTTATTCATTTGAATTATCAAGTGATACAATACCTAATTCAATTAATGAACTAATTATTCTTGATATCAAAAAACCAATAACAAATAATTCAATTCCAAAGAATTTAAATACCCTTTATATTCAACAAGAGTACCCTCATCAATTATCAACTGTTATCATTCCACACTCAATTAAAAAATTATATTTAAACAGATACATTGGTCAAGATCGACCAAAAAATTTTCCATTTTCAAAAATATATGGCGGTTACCCAATTTTTAATAAAATATTAGAAACATTGAAAATTTCAGATATCCAATAATCATCCATTTTTAAATTAATTAAAAAGTAAATAAATCAAATTAAAACTAAAAAAACAATACAAACAATTATTATCATTTTGACTTTTAAAATATTAATTTATTTTTATTTGTTATTACTTTTTCAAATAATTTAAAACAATATCAATTTCATATTCACCATCAATTTGACATTTAGTACTCGAATTAAAATGATTAATTAAATACCAACAAAATTCATGATTTACTTTTGAATTTGAAGTTGAAGCAAAATATAATGCAGTTTCACCAATATTTGTTTGATCATTTATAAATTGTTTTGGATCTTTTGAATTTTGAATTAAAAATGATAAAATTTCTTTATTTTGATTTCTTGCAGCATAATGAATTGAAGATAAACCATTTTTATTCTTTTTTTCAACTTTGGCACCATGTTGAATTAATGATTCTAATATTTCTAAATTATTAAATTTTGCTGCGAAATGAATTGGAGATATTTCTAATGATGATACACTACAATTAACATCTGCATCATTATCAATGAAATAATTTACTAATTCTAAATCACCAATAATAATTGATTTTAATAATGATATATTAAGTAACCCTTTAGTTAAATAATAATTGTTTATCAACCATTGAATTATATTTAAATTCTTATTTTCAATTGCAAATGTTAATGGTGTATTATCAAATTGAAATTCATAATCATCATCAATTTCAATTATATTACAACCACCACCATTAGATATACCATTACCATTTCCACCATTAATACTTGTTATAATTGATTCATCTAATAATTTTGGATTTTTAATTAAATACCATTGAAATGCTTGTAAATTACCATAAACACATACTTTACATAATACAGCATTATTTGAACTATATATATTTGAATTACATTCAATAGTATTTGAAGTATCTGCACCATTACCATTAATATTACCATTATTACCACCATTTATAAAATTAAAATTACTTGATGAAATTGAATTAAATAAATTTAAATTTGATTTTTTAATATTGAAATTTAATGGTTCAACATCTTCAAAATAATATTTTTGATAATCTACTAAATCATAATCTTGATAAATTGGTTTTAATGAATTTATAATTTTACCAATATTATTAATTAAACCAATATAAAATAATCTTTTTAAATTTTTGAAAACAACTACAATATTCATAGTTTCAATATATCTTTCCAATTTTGATAAAATGTTTTGTTGTTGATTTTCAATTATTTTAGCTTTAAAGAAATCTTTTCTTCTAGATGTTGATGGTTCAATATTTTCAGTTGGTTGTTGTTGTTGTTGTTGTTGTTGTTCTTGTTCAATTGATAATTTATTAAATGAATGTAATATTTCTAATATTTCTAATATTGATGATATATGATCATTAAAATGATCAATTAAATCAGAGAAATCTAAACCTTCAAGTAAATCCAACATTTGAATTATTAATGTATTTTCAGATTTAAGTTTATTGAAAATTGATAATAATTTTTGTTTTTCCAATAATTTCTTTTCATTATATAAATGAATTATTTTACAAATTTCCAATTGATCATTTCTTAAATTTGAAAAAATTGAATCTTTAATGAAATCATATTGATACTTTTCAATTATTTGTGGTAAATAAATAAATGTTTCAATATTATATACCAATTTAAATTTTTGAATTTCTTGATATAATACATCATTATTTGATGATTCATAACCATATCCAAAACAAACCATTATAAATTTAACTGAAATTGAATTTGTAATACAAGTATTACAATAATTTCTAAATACATTTAATGATTCATTTATACTATTTTTATCATTAATATCATAAATTAATGAAAAATCTAAAAACAGTACCAATAAATTTGAATTTCTTAAATATAATTGAGTTGTTGATGAATTATCAGTTTCTGGTAAATACCAAAATTGGAATAAACAATCTTGACAATTAATATTATCATTATAATTTAAACTTTTACCATTACTTGAATTACTTGAAATTAATTTTCTAAAATATGATATATGTTTATCTAATCCACAAACATTAACTTTATAAATTGATGTTGAATTTGGTGGTTGTGTTGTTGTTGTTATAGTTGTTGTTGTACATAATTGATTTAAATCTTTTGTAATACTATGACTACTTGATAATGTATTATTTAAATTACTACCATTATTACTTGTTAATCCAATTGCTGTATTACCACTATTATTATTACTACTACCACTAATAAATGGATTATTTACATTATAATTTTTATCATTTAATGATAAAACTTCATTTGAATTATTTAAATTTAATAATTTTAAAAATGGAGTTGAACCAGTAACATATTTTAATTTTTGACAATTTTCAAGATGAATTTGAGTAACTGATGGTAATTGAAATGTAGTTTTAATTAACATTATATTATGATTACATACTAATTTAATTAAAGATGGAAAATTGAAATGTAATTGATTTGATTGAATTTTACAATTTGATATATTTAATTTTAAAAGTTTTAAACCATTTTTAGTAATATTATCCCATACTTTTAAATCAATTGTTGAATTATTTTCAAGATTTAAATATTCTAAATTTGGTGTAATTAAATCAATTGTTTTTAAAATTGAACAATCTGATGCAGATAAAACTTTTAAACTTTCAGCATTTAATTTCAACATGAATAATTGTTGACAACCATCAATACGTAATTGAATTAATGATGGCATTGTAACATGTGTATGATGACCTAATAAACCAATTTGAGAAATTGAGTCAAAACTACTATTTGTTAGATCCATTGAAACAATTGATCTTGATATAAATGATTTAAAAAATGTTGAACGTAATGTAGTTGTACCTTTTAATGAAATTGATTTTAATTCTCTACCTTTTAAACGTTCAATAAATTCTGATTTCTCTTGTGATGCATTTAATCTTGTAAAATCAACTTCTCTAAATAATTGTTCCAATAAACAATCTGCTAATAATTCTTTCTTTTTATCATTACTACTACTACTACTATTACTACTTTGATGATATGAATTACTTGAAATTGGTGAACTTGAAGCATGTCTAAATAATTTTGAAATTTTTGAACCAGTAGATGATGATGTTGAATTTGATGATGATGGTGATGTAGTTGTTGTTGTTGTTGTTGTTGATGATGATGATGTACCACTACCTGAACTACTACTACCACTATTTGTTAATGATCTTGGTGTTGTTGAAACTGATACTGATAATGATGATGTATCAACATTATTACCATTACAATCAGTTGATTTATTATTATTATTAAATTGACCTAAACTTTTTAAAATTTCATCAATTTTTGATTTTTGTTTTTTAATTTTTTCAAATTCAAATATTGCTTCATTTGGGCCAAATTTAGAAGACATTAAATGATTTTTAGTTTCTTGAATTGTTGGTATTTCTCTTGATTCCAATATGTAAGTTGAAGGATGAATTGAACTTGTTAATGCAGATATACTAGTATGATCAGTTGATTGATTAATTGAATTTGATTGTTTTAATTTATTATATTTTTCAATTAAATTTTCAGATTGATCCAATAATAATGGTTTATAACGAATTGCAACCATTGGTTCTAATATTTCCAATAATTGAATATGTGTAATTTGTTTTTTTCTTTTAATTGATAATTGTGCTTTCAATGTTGTTAATTTTGAAAATATTTGTTGAATCATACCAGGTGCAAATGGGACACCAACAATTGTTGAATCTTTTTTTAAACCATTTGAACATTTTTTATTAAAATGATTAATTGATGCTTGATGATGATATTTTAAATTTGTTAACCAATTTACAATTGTTGAATCAATATCTTTGTTTACAATTAAATCAACTACATCTTGATGAACTGGATCATTCATTTGTTTAAATAAGAATAATACAGTTTCAACTTGTAATGATAATTTATTACTTGATGATAATTCACGAGAAATTGCCGGCATAAATGATTGATCTTGATCAATTGAAATAATACGATATTGTTCTTGATTTTTAATACCAACTCCATTACCACCACCTGAATTTGATGAATTGTTAAACATTGGTGATACAATATAATTTCCAAGATTACCATCACCTGGATTAAATAATATTGCAGATACTAATTGTTTTGAAATATTTGAAGGACATAATAAATTTAATTTTGATGGTGAATGATTTAAAACATTAATTAATGGATCACCAGTAATACCTTGAGTTAATAATACTGGTATATCATTAATTGATGCTAATTCACAATATGGTGATAAATAACCAAATAATAATTCTTGTAAACGTGTAACAGCAAGTTCAATACCAGGGAATTGTGGTTCAAATTTACAATAAATTCTAAACCCTTTACTTTTTACAAATGGTACTGATCTTGATCCATGTGGATTTGATTTAATTGTTGAACCATCATGATGAAATAATTGTTTCCAATGTTCTTGTGATATTATTCTTTCACCTTCAGATGTAGTTTTCAATACTTTATTACCACCACTACTTTGATTACCACCATTACTTGATAATAATACTGTATTTGTATTTAAATTTGGAGGAAATAATTGATCTAATGATATTTTCCATACAATTTTTGGATTAATAAATGATAATTTATAAATATGTGGTCTTAATTCTCTTTTTAAATCCAATGATAAAAATTTGAAATATTCATTTACTTTTTGATAACATGTTTTTGAACCAGCACCTAAATTTAATAACAATTTAAATAATTCAAAATGTTTATTTTGTGCTGATAATCCTAATGGAGTTGGTTGTGACCATCCATTATCACATTCAATATCAACACCAAATGAATGTAACATTTTAATTTGTGATAGTAAATTTAAATGATTTGAATTAATTGCAATATGTATAATTGATCCAATATCATCATCTTTAATTGAATTAATTTCTGTTGTTGTTAATTTAAAATGTTTACAAAATTCTAATAATGTTTCACCAGATGCACCATTTTTAACCAATATTTTAAATATTTGTTTTTTATTTTCATACCATGTTTCATTAAATTCTAATAATGTATCAATATTGAAATAGTAATTACAATATTCAAATAATGTTTCTAACCATTTAATTAAATCTAAATTACAAATAAAATCATTGAAATTTGTTGATTTAATTAATTCTTTAATTGTTTCAAATAAATTTTGAGTTGGTTCTTTTCTTGATTTTGTAAATTGTTTTTCATCCATTTTTTTAAAAATTATTGAAAATTCTTCAGGTAAATAATTTGAAACTAATTGTTTAAAATCAAATTCTTTACTATAAATTTCTGCCATTTGTTTAATTGGATCAGAATCTAATCTTGATAATGCTTGATAATAGTAACTTGTAAATGGTAATATTTGTTTTAACAATTCTTGATGTGTTACAGTTCCAGTTGATTTCAATAATTTTTTCATTAATATAAATCTATTTAACATTTCTTTAATCCAACCAGTTACAAATTTTAATGGTAATCCTAAATCTTGATAAATATTTGAAATTATTTTATCTTCATTATCTTTAATTGAACCAATAAATAATGATGATACATTATAATTATTAACACCTTGTGAATTTGAATTACTAGTTGAAATTGGTAATGAAGTTTTAATTAATTTTTTATAAGTTGATTCTTTTTTTAATTGTTGAATTAACCATTCCAATATGAATATATTTGGATGATGTTGAATAAATTGTAATCTAATTGAATCATTAACAAATTCATTCATTAATGGTAATGTAAATAATATATTTTTAACGGATATATCAATTTTTTCACTTGAATCCATTATTAAACCTTTACAATTATCAGTATATACATAATTTGAACAATTTGAAATTATTTTTTTAACTTCATCACATTCCATTGATTCATCATTATCAATACCAATGATTTTATTTGTATCTTTTTGAACAATTAAATTATCTGGTTTATAATCTGTTGGAAGTAATAACAGTGATGCAAATATATGTGATGTAAAACTTTCTCTATCTAATTTTGAATAGTAATCAATTTGTGGATTTAATTTTTGACATTGTAAAAATTCCAACATTGTAACACCTTGAATATATAATGAACCTTGTATAAATAATGAACGTTGATTTTGTAATGCATTTTCAATTTTACGTTCTAATGTTGGATCCATATTAAATATATCTCTAGCTAATGATTTACCATGTAATGATTTTAATTTAATTAATTCTTTTCTTTCTGGTGATTCATTTATATCTGGTGGTAATATTGGTAATTGATTAATTACTAATAATTGAGTTGGTGCAATTAAACTATCTTTACCAACGTTATTAACATCAATTGAAAATAAATTTTGATATAATTCATATACTGCATTTTCTTTTGCTGGTCTTAATAATGATGATCCATTATCAACTTTAAAATAACATCCATTTACAACACCACCAATTGATGTACCATTTTCATTTTTTTTAACATATTCATATTCTTTTGGATTATAACTTGCAATTTCATATGCTTTATCCAATGAAATTTCACGATATATTAAATCTTCACTTACAATTAATGGGTTTGGTTCTAATAGTTTAAATAATGTTGATTTTGATGAAATTGATGTTGATGATGTTGATTTTGGTATTGGTAATGTTGGTATTGATATTATACCATTACTATTACTAATTGTTATTGCTGGTAATACTGATGATAATAATGTTGTTTCTTTATTTATTATTCTTTCAATTAATTGTGATGGATATGATTTATAACGATTAATTAAATCAATTAACAATGGTTCAATTGGGGTTTGTTGTAAATGATCTTTTAATAATCCTGTAAATCTATCAATACGAAATCTTAATGGATCAAATATTTCATTGGATTCATTTGTAAATTCAATTGAATTTAAAAAATTCATTCTAATTTCTAAATTTGTTGATAAAATTGATTCACATGGTCCAATTTCATTTATAATTTGTCTAATAATTTCAATTTGTTGATTAATTATATTATTATTATTATTACTACCATTACTACTATTACTTAAAATGTTATTGGTGGTATTATTATTATTGTTATTATTATTGTTATTACTATTATTATTATTGTTATTACTATTTGAAATTATTAATTGTTGATAATATTTATAAATATTTAATTTAATTTGTTGATAATATGCTGGATCTGAAATTTCATTTATTTTATTAAATAATTCTAAATTTTTATTATTATTACATGTATTCATCTTTATTATTATTGTGTGTAAATGTATATATGTTAATATAAGCTCTATATAATTATATGTATGTGTGTATATATATATATTTTACTTACTTTTTTATTATTTTTTTAATATGATGTTGTTGTTGTTGGGTGTTATTAATAACTTTTGAAAGTTGTTGTACAAAATCAAGAATGAGCTCTAAAATAAATATAAAAATATAAAAAAAAAAAAAACACACACACTCACAAACACCAAAAATAACAAAAATCTCGCATTATGGTGTGATTAAGTTTGTGTGTGTGTGTGTGTGTGGTAATCATATATGATAAATTCGTTGTGTTTTTTGAATATGAGTAAATCTTTTTTTTTTTTGTCAAATTAAATTAAACCACACATCCACACAAATTCCTTTTATTATAATAATTGTATGTGGGTGGAAGGTATATGAGAGAGAGTGAAAGTGAGTAATCAAGCATAGCAGTTATCTGAAATAAAATCTTATATTATGTACATTGTTTATTGTGTATCACATGTGAAAAATTAATTTGATCAAGTTTTAATGAAAAAAAAAAAATAAAAAAAATAAAAAAAAAAAAAAACGAAAACCGAAAAAATTTTTATTTTAAAAATTTAATTTCATTTTTCGTTCGCTCACAGATAAATAGATATATAAATTACTATGGCAATTAAAAAATTTAAAAGTGGTAATAGTGAAAATGAAAAATTAATAGATAGAATTGAAAAATTAAATCTTGATGAATCAGTTATATTAAATACAGATTTCATTGCAAGTAAATTAAGATCAACATATCCTGAATATAATAGAAAACCATTAAAAGGATTCACTCAATTAGTTGCAAATGGTAATTATTACTACTTTCGTGATAAAGAATTTATAATTATATAATTTTATTAGTATATTGTTATATTAACATATATTCTATATTCTATTACAATGAAATTTATTACAGCAATGAGTCAAATCGTACAAAATTTATCATCAGATGATGATGTAGTAGATTCAGATGATGATAAAATGAATGATGATGATTGTGAAATTATATCACCACCAGAAACAACTCCACCACCACAAAATATATTAAATGATCAATTAATTTCACAATATAAACAAAATATAAAAACAACTACAACAACAACAACAACAACATTACCAGCAAAAAGAATAAGAGATGAAAATAATAATAATAATAATAATACAAATGTAAATAGTAATAATAAAGATACACCAAATACACCAAATACAAAACCAAAGAAAAAATTAAAGAATAGTAGTAATAGTACAAATAATACATTCCCATTTTCAAATAATACAAATAATACAAACGCATCAACAACAGGATTAATTCCATCAATTAATTTTTCAAATTTAGGTGGTATTGAAGCATGTATTAGAGATATTAGAGAACATATTGAATATCCAATTTGTCATCCTGAAATTTATTCACATTTAGGTGTTGAACCACCACGTGGTATTTTATTACATGGTCCATCTGGTTGTGGTAAAACATTATTGGCAAAAGCAATTGCAGGTGAATTAAAAGTACCATTATTTGCAATATCAGCAACTGAAATTACAAGTGGTGTATCAGGTGAATCAGAAGCACGTATTAGAACATTATTTAGTAATGCAATTGCACAAGCACCTTGTATCATATTCATTGATTAAATTGATGCAATTGCACCAAAAAGAGAATCTGCTTCAAAAGATATGGAAAGAAGAATTGTATCTCAATTATTAACTTGTATGGATAGTTTAAATTATTTATCAACTGAATCAAATACTGCAAATGATAGTATAACTTTACCTACATCATCAACAACAGAATCATCTACAGATAATTCAGTAATTGAAATTGATGGTACAACTACTACACCGGCAACTACAACAACAACAGTTAAACAACAATCAAATTTTAAAAAAGGACATGTAATTGTAATTGGTGCAACAAATAGACCAGAATCATTAGATACAGCATTAAGAATTGGTGGTAGATTTGATAAAGAAATTTGTTTAGGTATACCAGATCAAGCAGCAAGATGTAAAATATTAAAAGTAATTACATCTCGTATGAGATTACAACCAAATTTTGATTATGAAGAAATTGCAACACTTACTCCAGGTTATGTTGGTGCAGATATCAATCTATTAGTTAAAGAAGCTGCTACAAATTCAGTAAATAGAATATTTAATTCAAATGTACATTCAACAACTTCAAATACTACAACAACAACTACACCATTATCAACAGAATTATTAATTTCAAAACAACCATTAGAACCTGAAAAATTAATTAATTTATATATTGAAATGCCAGATTTTAAAAAAGCATTAAAAAAAGTAGTACCAGCAGCAAAAAGAGAAGGTTTTGCAACAATTCCAAATGTTACTTGGGATGATGTTGGTGCATTAAGTGGAGTTAGAGAAGAATTAACAAATTCAATTTTAAGACCAATTCGTTATCCAAAGAAATATAAAACAATGGGTATTGATTCACCAGCAGGTGTATTAATGTATGGTCCACCAGGTTGTGGTAAAACATTATTTGCAAAAGCAATTGCAAGTGAATGTCAAGCAAATTTCATTTCAGTTAAAGGTCCAGAATAAGTAAATAAATATGTTGGTGAATCTGAACGTGCTGTACGTCAAGTATTTCAACGTGCTGCTGCATCATCACCATGTGTTATATTTTTTGATGAATTTGATGCATTAGCTCCAAAAAGAGGTGGTGGTGATGGTGGTAATCAAGCAACTGAACGTGTTGTAAATCAATTATTAACTGAAATGGATGGTTTAGAAAAACGTTCAGAAGTATTCATTATTGCTGCTACAAATAGACCTGATATTATTGATCCTGCAATGTGTAGACCTGGTAAGTAATTTAATACGTATATAAAATATACTCAGTCACTCACTCACTCAAAAATACTAATCACATATTTTATAATATATAAATATAGGTCGTCTTGATAAAATGGTATATGTACCATTACCATCACCAGAAGAAAGATGTGAAATTCTTAAAACACTTACACATAAAATACCAATTGATGAAACAGTTGATCTTAAAGCAGTTGGTACAGATATTCGTTGTCATTCATTCTCTGGTGCAGATCTTTCATTACTTGTTAAAGAAGCAGCAAATCATGCAATTAGTCGTGGTTTTGAATCACAAACAAATGAACCAGATACAGTTACAATGGTTGATTTCATTTATTCATTATCAAAGATTAAACCATCTGTTTCACGTAAAGATGAATTAATGTATGATAAATTAAATAATGATATTAACAAATCAAGAGATAAAAAACCTTCTTCATCATCTTCTACACCAATTCCAATAATCCCAATTACAAATCCAACTTCAAACAATAACAATATGAATATAAATTAATAATGAAAATAAATATCAATATTGATTTGAAATGAATAATTTAAATATTAAATCACATATACACATACATACACACACAAAACGAAATAATAATATTTTTGTGTTTTTTTTAAATTTTTAAAAATTTATTTTTTTGAAAATTATTTTTCATAACATCACACTCATCATACACAAATACACATACATACGTTTTTTAAAATGATACTACAAAAATATTAGAGATATTAGAGATATTTTATATTTTATTTCACACAACAGAATCAACAAGAATCGACAACAACAACAAAAACAAAACAACAACAACAACAATTAAACAATAAGAATCAAATTTTAAAAATGTACATGTTATTGTAATTGGTGTAACTAATAGATCTGAATCATCATTATTAG
The DNA here is from genome assembly GCA_015252635.1 of Dictyostelium capitatum. NCBI lineage: Eukaryota > Evosea > Eumycetozoa > Dictyosteliales > Dictyosteliaceae > Dictyostelium > Dictyostelium capitatum. The sequence continues at coordinate 1,406 of JACAFY010017543.1, read as the reverse complement.
ATACACTATTAAGAATTGGGAGTGGTAATCGTATCAGGTGAATAAGAAGCACGTATTTAAACATTATTTAGTAATACAATTGCACAAGCACCTTTGAAGAGAATTTGCTTCAATTGATGGAAAGAAGAATTGTATTTCAATTATTAACACTTGTATGGATAATTTAGTTGATTTATAAACTGAATCAAATAATGCAAATGATAGTACATCATCAATTGCATCAATTACAGCAACAACAAAAACAGAATCAACTACAGATAATTTAGTAATTGAAATTGATTATACAACTACTGCATCAATTACAGCAGCAACAAATACAGAATCAACTACAGATAATTCAGTAATCGAAATTGGTGGTACAACTACTGCAGTAGCTACAGCAGCAACAAAAACAGAATCAACTACTGCATCAACTACATCATCAATTACATCAACTACAGCAACAAAATCAACTACATATAATTCAGTAATTGGAATTGATGGTACAACTACTAATATAGCAGCTACTACAACAGTTAAACAACAGCAACAATTAAATTTCAAAAATGGACACGTTATGTTTATAAAACCAATAGATCAAAATCATTAGATACACCATTAGATACACCATTAAGAATTGGGTGGCGGTAGATTCGATAAATAAATATTAAAACTATTGGGTATTAATTCATCAGAATTAGTAGATGTAGTATTAATGTATGGTCATTCGAGTTGTGGGTTGACATTATTAGGCAAAAGCAATTGCAAATGTATATCAAACAAATTTCATTTTAGTTAAAGGGCCAGAATTATTAAATAATTATGTTGGTGAATTTGAACATACTGTCAAGTATTTCAACGTGGTGGAAATGGTAATAATCAAGTAATTGAATACGCGTGGGTAGTAAATCAACTGTTATGAGCGCAACATATAGACGTGATATTTGTTGTTGCTGCTACAGCAATATGTAGACCACCTGGTAAGTTTAATACAATATATATAGAATATATACTCTCTCTCTTTCTCTTCTCATCGTTTCCATTCTCATTCTTATATACTTTACACATTTGAAGGTAATAAATTAATAGGTCATCTTTATAAAGTGGTATACACTATGGTTACAATAGTTTCATTACAATTGTATATCCCCCAACTATAAACACATAACAATATCAATAACAACAATAATAACGACAACATGATAATAAATAAATTTCAAATAAATATATTGATATTGCAGAGATTAATTTAAATCAATTGATTTCAATTTATTTATTTATTTTTTTTTTTTAATTAATTTCAAATTTTTATTTTTACTTTTTTAATTTTGGAAATTTTTTTTTTTTTTTTCCAATTTAATATGGGAGCATTTTTTCAGGGTAAAATTTTTTATTGAAATTTCTTGTTAACCTATTGATTACTATTT
>JACAFY010017533.1:0-14172 GCA_015252635.1 Dictyostelium capitatum | reverse complement strand
TGTCGGGGGTTCTTTCCCAATCACCCAACCAAAATGTGTTTTCACCCTCAAAGCTAATTTTTTTAAATTTCCCATTTTAATAAAAAAAAAAAAAAAAAAAAAAAAATTGTTAGTAATCTGACCTGCAATGTGATATTGTAAAACAATCAACATACCTTTCAACTGAGTCACTTCCATGAATAATATTACGTCCGACATCAACACCTTGGGGAAGTTTCGGATTGAGTGTTTGTGATGAGGTGGATGAGGGTGGATGGTAATGATATCATCGAAATTAGTTAGTAATTTATTTAATTGTTATATATATAATGTAAAAAATAAGTAATAATAATCGACATACCAAAATCACCACGGATTGAACCTGGTGCTGAGAGTAATGGATTGGTGACACCGATCATTAATCTTGCAGATGCAACAACACCTTTACCTTCCCAAACCACTATAAAAAAAGATAATAGCATTAGCATCATAATAACTTTATCATCGATTTATATATTAAAAACAATTTATAATTGTATCACTTTTACAATAAATAAAATATTTGTCAACAAATATATTATATTATAATAAATATTCATCAATACAATATAATATAGTATTTAAAATAATCAACTTACTTGCGACGACTGGACCAGAGGTAATGAATGAAACTAAACCATTGAAGAATGGTCTTTCTTTGTGTTCAGCATAATGAGCTTCAGCTAAGTCTTTGCTTGGAACGATTTGTTTTAAACCAACTAAAACGAAACCTTTCTTTTCGTATCTGGCGATGATTTCACCAACTAAACCACGAGCAACACCATCTGGCTGTAAAATAAATAAATGTATTAACATCAAAATATTTATTTAAATAAATTATTTTGGTTTGTTTGTCATTTAATTAAATATTTACTTTAATAGCAAGGAAAGTTCTTTCTTTTTGGGCAGACATTATGATATATTTATTTGTTTATATTTCAACGGTGAAAAAAAAAAAAAATGAAAATAAAAAAAAAAATAGATATCAGCGTAAAATATTTTTCATTTTTTTATTTTATTTTATTTTATTTTATTTTACTTTTTGTCAAAGAAGTTCAAAAATATAAACATATGTAAATAATTGTTTATATCTATTGTATAGATTTGAAAATTTGTAAAATGACACAAGTGTAAATAACTACACCAACTCACACACTACAAAATAAATATAAAAAAGTAATAAAATTGTGTGGTTCAGTTGTTGCATATATATTTTTTATCACACACAAACCAATAACAACAAAAAATCAAAAAAAAAAAAAAAAATTTCCACATACGGATAATCAAATGATATTTATAGTTGTGTTTATAACTACTACTACCAGTTTAATTCATCGGTTAACATATTGCCACCTGTATGGGTTTAATTATAATGTTTTTAAAATTATATTTTTAAAAAACTTTTTAAATTAAACCCAGAATTATGGTAATATGTTTATCACATATTGGTGTAGTAGTAATAAATCATAATGCACAAGACTACAATAAATAAAAACAAGAATAATTTATATAGTTATAAAAATAAGGTTTATTTTATTACTATATCGTTATTAACTAAAAACACCTTATAAATACAATATGTATGTATACAGGTAAATTTGTAATAAACATTTAATTTGATTTACATGTATGGATAATATCTATCTGCAATTAAACGATATTCAAAATCACTTTGCGATTCATATTGATCTCTTTGTGCAGTACCCGAATTTGATATACTATTGGTAGTATATTGAATAACTGTTCTATTATTACTATTAAATACTAAATTTGATGAATTTGATGAAGAGACTAACATTGATTTTAAATTATCTATATATATACCAAAAAAAAAAAAGTAATTAATAAAACTATTCATTTTAAAACAGTAGTATATATTTCAAATTCACATACTTAAGATTGTCATTTTTAAATTATTATTATTATTTTAATTATTATTTGTGGTTATTTGTGTGATATTATAAAAGATGAATTTATGTTTTTGTTTTTATTATTTTTAAAAAAAAATAACTTCTATTTATATTCTTTATTTTTTATTTGTATTTTTTATTTATTTTTTTGTGTCTCTCATGTATTCTACATCTTTGTAGGAAAAGTTGATTATTTTTATATTGGATTACTTTAAATTATTTGTAAAAGAATATTTAATTTAATATTTAAATTACTTGTAACACATTCAAAGACCTCATATTGGTGGTATCACTGACATGTATTTTAAATATAATAAAATATTGTGTTAACCAATAATAAAACATACCAAAAAATAATAAGTAAAATGTGAATTATTTAATAATATTTCTGATTTATAAAAAAAAAAACATAATACAAGTATATAAACACATAAACACATAAACACACACAACATTAAACATACATACACACTAGTGATGTTGTATAAAAATGTTATTAATAGCCTTTAAAAAACAATTAAAAATACCCACACTCACACAATTAAAGTAATTATTTATATATTAAAAACACACACTCAAATACAATTAAAGTAATTATTATTTTTTTTTTTTTAAAATAATACTATTATTAAATTTATTATACAAATATTACAATAAAAAGGGATATATATATATATATTATATACTAAAGTGGGATGTTTTAATGAAAGAGTGATACAATTTCCAATAATTAAATTTCCTTTTTGGGTATTCTCCCATTTTAAATTTTTAATAAATTGAAAATTAAATATAAATTGAAATATCTCAAATGGTTGGGTATTGTTACTTTAGATGTATATTGTTTTTTTTTTTTTAAAAAAAAAAAAAAATTAAAAAAATTTTTTGGATAAAAAAAAAAAATAATTATTTTTTTAAAAAAAATTAAAAAAATTTTTTTTATTTTTTTTTTTTTTTTTTTTTAATTTTTTTTAGCTAACGCCACAAAATAAATTTCATTTTTTATTTTTTTTCAACAACAACAACATCCATTTTAATATGATGTGATCTACTTGAATAAAAACAATGAATGTTTTTTAATTTGTAAGTTTAAAATTATTATTCATAAACACACATTACTATAACAACAACAACACAATATTATTATGTTTTTTCAAAATGATGATACCAAAGAAGAGCCGTATTAAAAACTTTGATTAAAGCTTCTTTCGAAATCAATTTATTGATATCACTTTCTGATTTGAAATAAACATAAAATATATAAAAAAAAGAAATCATATAATTACAATCAAACTTGATTACTAATTAAAAATTATCTTTTTTTCTTAAATATTAGATTTCCTCTCTTTCTTTTCTCACACCCTTTGAGATACTCTGGTGACAACATGATTCCTATAATCTTTAATTCTTTGTGTCTCATATGTCTACTGTTTATGGATACACTACTTAGGGTGCATTAACTCTCGTACTATATATTTTATGAGTTATTTAATTTAAATAAAATAAAATCTTTAGATAATTATTAGACGTAAACTATTATTCTTTTTTAATTTATATATTTTTTTTTTTTTATTATAACCTTTGTGTTTTATTTTAAATTTTTTATTTAAAGAATATTACATTTGGAAGGTTTGAAAATAGTGGTGTTGTAATTCTTTGTTTTGATTGGTGAATGAGATGGTATTGTGGTGGTTGTGAATATTGTATTTGATTACCAAAAAATTGACTAAAGAATATAAATTCGAGTTGTACATTTGGATATTGTTCTAATTCTGAAATGATATCATGTGGTACTATATTTCCATTTAATGATTGATTTTGAATTTGTGGATAAAATTCAATTGTTATTGATTTTAATGTTGTATGATGATATTTTAACAATGTTGAAATGAATGATAATTCACGAAAATATGGTAATGATTCAAAAGATTTAATAACTTGTAAATTAAATGAAATTAAACCATTACCACAATTCATTAAAATGTGATCTATTAAATCATTATAATTAATAATTTGATAACCATTACCATTGAATCCAGCATAACTAATATTATTATAACCAATATAATTTTTAAATGATAGTATTTTTAAACTTGGAATTAATGGTGGATATATTAAATAATCTCTTTCTAATACTAATGTATTATAGTTAAAGTTAAAATCAACTTCACTTTTTTTAATATAATTTCTACAAGTATTTGAATTTATGGAAAATTCTTTATTATCACAATCAACCAATAATTCAGATACTCTTGAAAACGAATCCACAATATTATCATTCCATCCAAAGTATCTAATTGATTCATAATTTAAATATAATGGTGGTTCTTTAATTAAACAATATTCATTTGATATATTGTAGTTACTAAACCATTGAAATTTAACTCTGTTTAATAATTTTGAATAAACTTTAAAAAATGATTTATTAACCAATGCTAATGAAGTATCCAATTTTATAGTAATGATAGGATCAATTTCACCACTATCTAAATTATCATTATGCATTATTAAATCTAATATTCTTGATAGTAATACATTATCTAATTTAAATTTAAAATTTTCATCAGTGGTAATGGTATCACCATTACTAATATCCATAATTTCTTCATTACTACCACCAACATTATTACTTGATTTAACTTTCTTTATTAATGGTTTTGATGAAAATACAAATGGTGGTTGTTTTAATACAATGTTTTTATCAAAATTTAAAAATTCTGCCCTTTGATTATAAACTTCCAATAACAGTTGAATGAACAATTGTTGATTTTCATTCATTTCACCAATGAAGTTAAATTCTTTACCCCAACAATCAATTTGAGTTGCTATTCCAAAAATTGTAGTTATTTTCATTCTAAGTAAATTTGGTTTATTTAAATGACTAGTCATGAATTGGTCAAACTAATATTGTAATTAGTATATATGTATATATGTTTATATTGTATATGTATATGTGATATACATACTCTATTATCTAATAATATATTATTAATTAATTGATATAATGATTTACCAGATGAAAATAATGATTGATAATTTAATAAATTAAATAATTTAATATTATTATCAAAGAATAAATCAATTATAAACATTGAATAATCATCATTTGAAATATAATGTGCTAATTTATGTTGATGATAAATAATGAAATATACAGCACTAAAATATTTAATTGATTCATTTGTTGAATATAATTGATTTTTAAATAATTTAAAAATTTTAATTGATTCATTGTATTTGATAATACCAATATTTGAAATTTGATCAATTATATATTTTCTAGTATCATCTGTTATTTCTGGATTTTCAATAAAATGTTGAATTAAACCATTATTGTTATTATTATACCATAATTTACCGTCATCATCATTACTACCAATACATTGATTTCTAAAAGTGAATTCCATTCTTGTTTTATTATATTCATTTATATCTTTATATTTGATTTTTAAATAATCAAATGATCTTCTGTTATAGTATAATTTATTAAATTCATTTACATTCTTTAAATATTTTATTTCTTCATTTTCTATATTGATTATTTCCATTTTTTTTTATTGTTGTGTGTGTTATATGTATATGGGATGTGTCGTAAAAAAAAAAATAAATGAAAAATTTAAAAAAAATCAAAAATTTTTATTTTTTTATTTAATTTTTAAAAGAAATATTTAAATTTAATGGTAATGCACCTTCTTGAATTAACTTTAAATTATATAAATTTGATAATGTTAATTTTTTACAAGATTTTGGAATTACATTTAATGTAATTGGATGTGACTGAAATGATGAACCAATTAAAATATCAATACAACCTTCAGGAATTGAATGAGGAAGTAATGGAGCATTAAAATAATCCATTTCAATTATTTCTAATGATTGTGGTAATACACCAGGTTCAAGTGGTACTTTACATAAATTACTATACTTTAAATGTTTAATATTTACAGAAAGTTGACCTGGTTTTAACAATTGATTGAAATCACGACCCAATTGTAAAAATGTAACAGAATCAGGTAATGTACCAATTTTCAATGGTTTATTAAAATAATAACCAAATATAATTGACGTAACACCTTGATTTAATATACCTGGTTGTAATTGTTTATTAAATAAACCACCAAAATTAATTTTCTTTATTGATTTAAATGTACCAAATTCAATAGTTTGATTAAATGAAGTACCTAAATCTAAATCTGTTACATTATCAATTGAACCAACCGGAATTGGATGATCAAAACTATGTGATAGTTTTAATTTAGTTAATGTATTTGGTAGTAGTCCCAATGGTAATGGTTTATTGAACATTCCAGTAAAAGTTAATATACCCAATGATTGAGGTAATGATCCAATTTGTATTGTACTTTTAAAATCATTACCAAAACTTAATTTCTTTATTGTGTTTGGTAAAACACCAACTTTAATTACTTGATCAAACATACTACCAAATTCTAGTACTTCCAAATGAGGTGGTAGTTCACCAATATTAATTAATTTGTCAAAATATCTACTTAGGGTTAATGATTTTAAACTATTTGGTAATACTGGTACAATACTACCATCATTTAATTTAGCTGTAATTGATTTAAGACTATCACCAGTATTTAATTTTTTTAAATTTAATGGTAATGCACCAAATTCAATTGAATTACAAGATACATGTAAATTTTTTAATGTTTCAGGTAGTACACCTTTAGGTAATAAAGGTTTATCATATTGGCCCAAATATATTGTATTATCTATATTTTCATTATTATTATTATTATTATTATTATTATTATTATTATTATTATTATTATTATTATTATTTATAACTCTAAAATATTTCATTATCGTTTGTATGTTATTTTATATAATCACAAACCATAATTAAAAAAAATATCTGAATTTTTTTTTTTTTAATTTTTTCTCTTTTTTTTTTTAAAATCAATTCAAAGAATGAATGGTGATGTGTTTTTGTTTATTTGTTGATGGTGTACATTTAATGCTTTTTAAAATTAGGCAACAACACTCTTGTGTTATGTTGGTATAGGCAATAAATTAATTTTTATTTTACCAACATAACACACAATTCAAATAAAATGAAAAATTGGTATTATTTTAATTTTTCAAATTCTTAGTTTTTGAAGATTAATAAAATTTTATTTTTACACCAACATTAATTTTTTTTTTTATTTTACACACCAATACCAATATTCATAGTAATAAAAATGAAAAAAAACACACCAACTATCCAAAAAAGAAAAAGAGTTGAACTAATTGACCTTGAACAAGCACTAAGAGGCAGAAAAAAAGCAGTGGTAGTAGTTAAAAAAACAGTTACTATCAAAAAAAAAGTAACACCAAAAACAAAAACAACAACAAAAGTAACATCCAAAACAACAAAAAAAGTAAAACCAAAATTTGTAGAGAATGTAATCCAAGGGTTAGATGGAGATTTTATGTTTAATGGATCAGCAAAGAAAATTATAAATTCAGAAAATAGAAACTCATTTATTCTCACACCAGCATTACGAGGTATGGTAGGATCAGTATTCACAAAAGAAATGATGGATATTGAATCAGGATTTAAATGTAGTTTTAAATTTCAAATGTTGGGTAATGGAGCAGATGGTTTAGCATTTGTAATTCAAAATTCAATAAATAATGCAATAACTCATGGTGGTGGTGATTTAGGTTATCATGGAATGCATGGAGGTTTAATTGCAGTTGAATTTGATGTATACCAAAATCAAGAATTTAAAGACCCATTCAATCATCATGTTTCAATTCAAACTAGAGATGACAATAAATTATTATCTGCTCATCACAATAAATCAATTGGTTCACATTTATTTAATCACAATATAAATGATGGTCGTATTGTACCTGTGGAAATTATTTATGATAATACAGATTCAACAATTAAGGTATTTTTATCACAAAATGGTTCATTAGAAAAAAACTTAATTATCAATTCTACAATTCCATATAAATTACCATCATCTGCATTTATCGGGTTTACAGGTTCAACAGGTTATGATTTTCAACAAAATATAGTATACGACTTTACATTCGAAACATTAAATAATAATAGTAACCTTGAACAAGTAGCACCAAAATCAACAGCTGTAGAAAATGAAAACCAAGGTTTAGATGGAGATTTTATGTTTAATGGATCAGCAAAGAAAATTATAAATTCAGAAAATAGAAACTCATTCACACTCACACCAGCAGAACAAGGTGTAGTAGGATCAGTATTCACAAAAGAAATGATGGATATTGAATCAGGATTTAAATGTAGTTTTAAATTTCAAATGTTGGGTAATGGAGCAGATGGTTTAGCATTTGTAATTCAAAATTCAACAAATAAAGCAATAGCTCATGGTGGTGGTAATTTAGGTTATCATGGAATGCATGGAGGTTTAATTGCAGTCGAATTTGATGTATTTAGAAATGAAGAATTTAATGATCCATACAATCATCATGTTTCAATTCAAACTAGAGATGACAATAAATTATTATCTGCTCATCACAATAAATCAATTGGTTCATATTCATTTAATCACAATATAAATGATGGTCGTATTGTACCAGTGGAAATTACTTATGATAGTGTAAATTCAATGATTAGAGTATTTTTATCACAAAATGGTTCATTAGGAAAAAGTTTAACTCTCGCCTCCGCAATTCCATACAAATTACCATCATATGCATTCGTCGGATTTACAGGTTCAACAGGTTATGATTTTCAACATAATATAGTACATGACTTTACTTTTGAAACTTTAAAGAAATAATAATAATAAAGATATTGTAAAATTAATTTTTTCTTCGTAGTTTCATATTTATAGTATTATTACTTTTACAACAAAACACGCAATTCAAGTAAAATTAAAGTCTATTAAAAAAAAAGATATTTATTTTTACAATGTATTTTAATTTTTTTTTTTATAATATGATAAACAAAAATGAAAAAAACAACACCAACTAACATCCAAAAAAGAAAAAAAGTTGAACCAATCGAACAAGAATTAGAGGGAAGAAAAAAAGTATCAGTTAAAAAAACAGTTGTTCCTACTACTAGTACCAAAAAAGAAAGACCAAGACCCATAACAACAAAACCAAAATCAACAATGGGTGTAGAAAATTATAAACATGGGTTATTTGGAGATTTCATGTTTAATGGATCAGCAAGGAAATCTATAAATTCAGAAAATAATAACTCATTTACGCTTACACCAATAGATAAAGGTGTAGGATCAGTATTTACAAAAGAAATGATTGATATTGGATCAGGTTTTAAATGTAATTTTAAATTTCAAATGATAAAAGTATATGGAGGATCAGATGGTTTAGCATTTGTAATTCAAAATTCAACAAATAAAGCAATAAATGGTGCTCGTGGTGATTTAGGTTATAATGGAATGAATGGAGGTTTAATTGCAGTTGAATTTGATGTATTCAAAAATGTAGAATTTATTAATGGTCCTGTCAAACATCATATATCAATCCAAACTAGAGATGATAATGGTTTATTAAATACGGATCGAAATAAATCAATTGGTTCACATTCATTTAATCAATGTGAAAATGATGATTGTATTGTACCAGTGGAAATTATTTATGATAATACAGATTCAACAATTAAGGTATTTTTATCACAAAATGGTTCATTGGATTTAATTATCGATTCTACAATTCCATATAAATTACCATCATCTGCATTTATCGGGTTTACAGGTTCAACAGGTTTTAATATGCGACAAAATATAATACTTGACTTTACATTTGAAGTATTAAATGTTAAAGGAAGTAATAGTAGTAGTAATAATAAAGAACGCATACCACTTTAATAATAAAGGGGAGCATTGTTAAAACTAATTTATTTATTGACGGTAAAAACTACTCAAAAAAAGTTAATTTTTCTTGTTCACCTCCTTTATGACATTTAATCCATTGATCATTTTCTCCATTACATTTTGTATCTATAAAATCAAATACAATTTCATCATCATTAATCATATACTTTCTTTTAAAATGTGGATTTAAACGTACTTTATGAGTTGTTAAAGTATCAAATGTACCAACAATTCTTGATCTATAACAACCTTGTAATAATGGTATCAATGTAACAGAATCAACAAGGTTGTATCTTAATGCATGAAATATGTTCATACCATAATATCTATTTGGATTTTAACATGCATTGAACAATAGCGGTTATATCGGATGAAGTTTTACGAATGGATGGCTAGCATTAATTTTAGATAAGTCATATTGTAAACCTTTTACAAAATTTAATAATGGATTGTTTAAATCTTTCATAGCAACATCACCTTGACCAGAATTATTATTATTATTATTTAAATCCATTTTTATTGTGTGTATGAATTTCAAAAAATAACGTCTTTTTTTTTTAATTAAATTTTAATAATTAAATTTTTTTTATTTTAAACATCGTTATTTTAATACTCTATATGGAGTGTGTATCCTTTTTATTTGTTTTCATATTTTATTTTATTCCTCTTTCAAGAGTGTATTATTACTTCAATATAAATAAATTGTGTATGTAAGGATATTTAAATTTTTTATTTTTATCTCTCAAATTTGCTGGTCTGGTGAAAAACACGACGTTGATTTTTATAAAAATTTAATTTTTTTTAATTTTTTTTTTTTCTCCAAAACAAAAACTTAATTGTTATTCTTCGCATTTTATTTAATTTAATTTATTTGATTAGTTTGTGTGTGTTTTTATATATATTTATTTAATAACAATTTTAAAAATAACACACATGTGTTAAAAAAAAAATTAAAGATGTCAAATGAAACAACTACACCAGTAGTACAACAACAACAACAACAACAAACACCACAACCACAACAACAACATGCTGTACCAACAACAACTAATAACAATAGTAATAATAATACACCGCCAACACCAAATACAATTACAGCAAATACACCAATAACATCATTACAACAAACACCACCAACTACACCAATTCCTCCACCTTCTACTACAACAACAACTACAAATAATACACCACCATCAACACCAGAATCATTAACAATATTAATTAATAAATATTTAAATAAAACATTGAGTGATTGTTCAAAGAAACAACAATTAATTAAAGATGAAATTAAAACTATATTAGAATATTTAAAAGTTAATCCAACATTGTTAACAAAGAATGAATCATTTCCAATTCCATCATCAAGATCAAATACATTATGGATTAAATTTATTGATCATTTTGCAACAATATTTAAATTAGCATTTGAATCTAAATCTTCAAAATTAATTATATCATCTGTTGATTTCATTGAAGTAATTATCATACATACTATCACACGCACATACACACATACAACAACATATATACTAATACACTATATTATAATCATTATCATTACCATTAGAAATTAATATCAGGAAATTATATACTTAGTAGTATGGTTGATGAAAATGGGAAATTAATAGTTGATAAATTTGTAGAACCAACATTATTTCATTGTGCTGATATATCAGATGAAATGACATTAGTTCAAATTACGAAATTAGTAAATACAGCAGCATCTAAATTTCATAGACAAACACTATTATATTCATTTAAAACATTGTTTTACATTCATATAAATAGTAAAAATCAATCAAATTTATCAATCGCTTCAAAAACATCAATAACACAAATTATAAATCGTACATTTAAAAGTTTTAAAGTTAAACCAAATACAACAACACCAGCAACTCCAACTAAACCACCACAACAACCAGTAACCACTACCCCAACTACATCATCAACTACAACAACACCATTCCCAGATTTACAATCACCAATTAAAGATGATGAATCAGAACAATCAACTACAACAACAATTACAAATACAACAAATAAAGTAACAACAAATGAAATTACATCAAATATATCAAGTCCAAATTTAATTCAGCCAGTTGTAAATAGTGTTGCAAGTATACCACCACCAATACCATCACCAGTATCATCAGTTGCAGTATTATCAAATTTAACAGTTGCACCAATTATAGTTACACCATTAGTTAAAGAAGTACCAAGTGGACCAACAGCACAACAAGAACAAGATTTAAATTTAAAAGATTCAATTTATCTATTTAGATTATTGATTGATTTATCATTAAAGGATATAACAGATTATGAATCATTAGAAGTTAAAGTTAGAATATTTTCATTGGAATTGATATCATCAATATTTGATGATTATGGTAGATTCATTAAACAATATTCAAATGTTGTAAATTATGAAATTCGTGAAGGTTTATTTCCAAGTGTATTAAATTCTGGTTTTTCATCACATAGTACAATATTTAGATTATCATTGACATTATTTTTATCAATGATTGTACATTATAGAGATTATTTACGTGATCCTATTGGTCAATATTTCAGTTTAATTGTATTACGTGTATTAGAAAGTTCAACAAGTACATTACAACAACGTTGGATGGTATTGCAAGTATTGGCAAGAATTTGTGAAAATCATCAAATACTAGTTGACTTTTATATAAATTATGATTGTAATTTAACATCAAAAGATATATTTCAAAAAACAATTGAAGATCTTTCAAAAATTGCACAATTAATTATTCAAGAAAATAAAATTAATGATATAAAAGTTAAAAATTCAGCATTAGAATGTTTAACATCATTAGTTAAAGCATTATCTGAAGGTATCAACTTACAAAAAGATAATCTTGGTTTCAAATTATCACAAATTCCAAAAGATAATAAATTCATTAAACAAAAAGAATTTAAATTACTCATTGAAGAAGGTAAAAGAAAATTTAAAATGTCACCAAAAAGAGGTATGGAATTTTTCATTAAAATTCAAGCAACTGAAAGGGATGCTGCAAAAGTTGCAAAATTTTTACGTGAATCTGATACATTGGATAAAGTATCAATAGGTATTTATTTATCAGAAAGAGAAGATTTCAATATATCAGTGTTAAATTATTATACAGAATTATTTAATTTCTCTGGTTTCACTTTGGATGGTGCATTACGTTATTATTTATCACATTTTCGTTTAGTTGGTGAAGCACAAAAAGTTGATAGAATTATGGAAGTTTTCAGTAAAAAGTATTTTGAAGATAATGATTCAACAGATAATCGTGAAATTGTAAATTCAGATTCAGTTTTCATATTAGCATTTGCAACAATTATGTTAGCAACTGATCTTCATAGTGCATCAATTAAAAATCATATGTCAAAACAACAATGGTTAAAAATGAATTCAAAAAATAATGGTGGTGCAGATTATGATGAACAATTCTTACTTGGTATTTACGATAGAATTTCATTAGAACCATTAAAATTAAAAGATGATAATGATGTTATTTCAACTACTCCATCTTCATCATCATCTGGTGATCAAGTTACATCTGATGATTTTTCAATTAAAATTAAAAATTCATTTCCAATTGATGATCCAACAATTAAAAATCATATTAAATTACCATTTGATCATGGTAATTTATTAGAGAATCTTAGATTTATGATGAATGTATCATGGACACCAATATTAGCTGCATTATCAACTGTATTGGAAAATACTGAAGATCCAAAAGTAATTCAAATTTGTTTAGAAGGTTTTAAATATTCAAATAATTTAACATGTTTATTGGAAATGTCTACTGAACGTGAAGCATTCATTTCATCATTATCAAATTTTACAATCAATGAAAAAAATAAAGAATTAAAACAAAAAAATATGGATTCATTAAACAAGTTAATAACAATTGCTCGTATAGATGGAAACTATTTAGAAAAGTCTTGGTTACCTGTATTAAAATCAATTTCATTATTAGAAAGATTAAGAGTGTTATATATTGGTGTTTATAATTTTGATCAACAACAACAATCACAACAACAATCACAACAACCACAACAACAACAATCAATTGATGAAAATATAGTATTAGTACAAAATAGTACAACAACAACATCTACAACAACAAATTTAAATTCATCATCATCAAATTTACAAATTGGTAATACAAATTTAACAAATTCAATTAATAATAGTAATGGTACAGGAAGTATTAGTGGCGGAAGTAGTGGTAATAATTCAAATCATAGAAGATCAATTAGTACAAGTGAATTCTTTTTAGGTGTTAAAAATTATAAACAACAACAATATAATTCAAGTGGATTACCATCAATTGAAGGTATAAATATTGAACAAGTTTCAAAAGAATTAGAAATTGCAAATCATTTATTTGTAACAT
>JACAFY010017513.1:0-14188 GCA_015252635.1 Dictyostelium capitatum | reverse complement strand
GTTATATATTGTATTGGACTTCAAGCAGATAAAAAAAAATAAAAAAAAAAAAAAAAAATTTTTCAAAAAAAAAAAAAAAAAAAAAAAAAAAAAAAAAAAAAAAAAAAAAAAAAAAAAAAAAAAATCATTTTTAGATTGTGTGAATGAGAAAAACAACCAAAATATAGGGCGTGTGTGTATAGCTCGTTGATATAAATTCATTGTTGTTGAAAAACATACCAAAAAATAATTATTTCAAATTATAATGTTTTATGTTGTGTGTATATTTATAATAATTGTGTTTAAAATTAAATTTTTTCTTTTTTGGGTGAATAACAGGATAATGTATGATCCAAAGATTAAGGTTTTTATTTATTTTTTTATTTTCTACTTGTGATGTTTTGTTTATCGAATATGAATAAATTAGGCCTTTCATATTATCAAAAATAAAACATAAATGTTGTTACATTTTTAATTTTTTTTGTTGTGATGTTTTATTAATATTGTAATTATTATTAACACACACATATAAATAAATACTCATACTCACACACACATACATATATATTGATTTTTTTTTGGTTATGGGCGTATATATTTCCATTTATTTATGTGTTTCTAAAAAAGAAATAAAAAGCACAACAAGATTTGGTAACCTTTTTAGTTAAAAATATAAAACAATAGCGCAATAAATAATGAAATTTTGTTTGTTTGTATGTTTTTGTCCTTTCAATTTTAAATAAATTCCATTGAAAAAATAATATTTAATTACAATCACACACACACACACACAAATAAATTTATTTATATATATTTATAGTGGTACATCTCATAATTATTATTGTTTTTAATAGTCATTGTGTATGAATTTAAATTGTAGTAGCAGTAATAGTGTAGTGTGTTGGTGTTTATTTGAGTGTGTGTATGTGGGTAATTAAAATAATTTGGTATGAAAAAAGAGAGCGTGTGTTGTTGTTTTTTTTTGTTATTAAAATAGTAGTAGTACTACATTTCATATTCCAACTGACATTTTATCGATATAACCAATATTACCGTTACTACTACAACATATACACAAATTTGTCACACACTGTTTATTGAATAAAAAAATTACCCACATTATTTTTTGGTTATATTAAAATCTATTTTTATTATTTGTATATACAAATTATAATAAATAAATTTAATGATGCTTGTTGTTCAACGAATAGGTATCCAATTTAGTAAATAATAAACTCAAGCACACTCTTATATTATTGTGTACATTATTCAAATTTAATAAATTTTCATATCCTATTTGAATAAAAACTTTTTCTAAATTGTCGTTCCAAATTTGGAATATTAAAATATTCATACTATTTACTATTTGGTAGAGACATTCATAACATTTAACCGTTATAAAATAATAATAATTACACAGTGTGTATTAATTAAATTAATGAAAAGAGCGCCTAAACTTTTTTGAATAGACATTTTAATTAATTAAAAAAAAAAAAATTATTTGAGATTATTATGATATCATCATTATAATAAATTTGTTTATCAGAATTCTAAAAATAGAAATCTAATTGTTTTTTTTTTTTAATAATTAAAAGATCCAAATAAAACTAACAATGATTTCATCTAAATATGACCAATAAAATTAATATAAAAAATTTTGATCAGTTGATATCACTTTGTACCACATAAAAAAAAAATTTAAAAAAAATTAAAAAAAAATTAAAAAAATAAAAACAACAGCAGCAACGCCCACGTACACACGAATAATTATTATTATTATTAATTTTTAATTATAATAATAATACGCGCATAATTATTATCGTTGCTACTACTACTTCAACTACTACTATTATTATTAAATGATAAATAAAAATGTTTTCACAAGTAATTACAACAATAACTTTTCAACTATAAAAATAATCATTATATCACTATTGTTACTGGTTGTATTTATTAATACAACATATAGTAGTTCAATTTCAATTAGTAGAAAGAATAAACATATCGATCTTTATCATCCAGAATCAAATGAATTAATAATTAGTAGTCCAATAAACAATGAAAAATTATCACGTGAACATATACATTATCTAATAAATAATAATAATAATAACAATAATAATAATATAAACGATAATAATATAGGTATAAAATTACAAATATTTAATAAAAGTAAAATATATAGTCATTTAAAATTAAAGAGTGATAAAGATTATAGAAATGGTGGTGTTGGTGATAGTTCATCATCAATTTTATATGGAGGTATTACATCATCATTTGAATATTTTATACCTATATTGGTTGGATCACCACCACAAATGTTTACAGTCCAAGTTGATACAGGAAGTACATCATTAGCAGTACCAGGTTCAAATTGTTATCTTTATAAATCACAAAACATTAAAACTTCATGTAGTTGTTCAGATGGTAATTTAGATGGATTATATAATTTTGATTCAAGTATATCAAGTTTAGCAATAAATTGTTCAGCTAAAATGTGTAATAATAGCTGTACTCCAAATAGTGGTGGTACTTCATTAAATAGTGTTACGTCATCAAATGGTAATGGTAATGTTAATTCAAATGATCATTGTCCATTTATATTAAAATATGGTGATGGTAGTTTTATTGCAGGTTCATTGGTTGTTGATAATGTTACAATTGGTCAATATACAGTACCAGCTAAATTTGGAAACATTCAAAAGGAATCATTATCATTTTCACAATTGGCTTGTCCTTCAAATGCTAGATCACAAGCAGTTAGAGATGGTATTTTGGGTTTATCATTTCAAGAATTGGATCCAAATAATGGTGATGATATATTTCATAAAATTGTAGAAGCCTATGGTATACCAAATGTATTTTCAATGTGTTTAGGTAAAGATGGTGGTATGTTGACAATTGGTGGAAAAAATGAAAAAATCAATCTCGAAGAACCAAGATATACACCAATAGTTGATAATCATTATTACTCTATTTTGGTTTCAAATATTTATGTTGGTAATGAATCATTGAAATTAAAAGAACAAGATTTTTCCTCTTCAATCGTTGATAGTGGTACAACATTACTATACTTTAACGATGAAATATTTTATGGTATAACTAAAAGTTTAGAACAAAATTATTGTCATTTACCTGGAATTTGTGACGATGTATTTTGGGATGGTAATTGTCATTATCTTGAAGATGATGATATAAATGATTATCCTACTATATATTTGGAAATGGTTGATGTTTTGACTGAAGTTGATGGCAGTAAAAAGAAATTTAAATTGGCAATTCCACCATCATTATACTTTTTAAAAATTAATAATTTACATTGTTTTGGTATATCACATATGAAAGAGATATCGGTGTTGATTGGTGATGTTGTATTACAAGGTTACAATGTAATTTATGATCGTGGTAATTCTCAAATTGGTTTTGCAAAAATTGAAAATTGTAATACTGTTTACTCTGATAATGCACCATTAGAATTAACAATGGAACAAGGAAATTATCAAAAGACAACAGAACAAGAACAATTTTCAAATCCATTAGTATTATCATTGGTTTCATTAAAAAATAAAACAGTGATAATCAATGAAACAATTGTTACACAAATTGATAAAGTACCAATTGGTGGTGTAATTGTTGGATTTTCAGTTATATCTGGAAATGCTCATTTCTATCCAAGTGGTATGGCATCCATTAGAAATATAACAGATGTTAATGGTATAGTTGGTATATTGGTTGTACCAGATTTTTTTGGTAAAATAATTATTGAAGCGACTGTTTGGGGTAATAATAATACAAATACAATTTATTTTACCCTGTATTCAAGTATGAAACCTTGGAAAATAATTTTAATTTCATTATCTGCTTTTATATTTTTAATATTATTATTGTTAATTGGTTTATTAGTTTATAAAAAAAAAATTAAATTATTTAATGGTAATGGTGGTAATGGTAATGGTAAAAATCAAATTAATAGATTAACTCATCATTATGAAGAAATTAATAATGGTATTATAAGTAGTTCAAGTAGTGATAATATTAATAATAATTTTTTAAGAGATGAAGAATTAATATTTAATGATGGTGGTAGTGGTAATAATAATAATAATAATAATAATAATAATAATAATACAAATAATATTAATCCAAAACCAATTGAATGGAATATTTTTAGTAATAGTATAGTTGAAAATTTAAAGGTAAATAAATAAATTAATTAAAAAACAATAATTTAGTGAATTTTATTTTTGTTGTTGTTTTAAATCTGAAACTTGTTGTCTTAAATTTTTAATTTCATCAATTAATAAAGAAATTGATTGATTAAATTGTGTTGAAATATTATGAGTGATTTTCTTTTCAACATCTTCAAACGATTTTGAAAATTGATCAATGGAATCAACTTTTTTACGATCATTTTCAAAACCTTGAAGTGACATTGCCATTTCAATTGGAAAGAAAGAAATGTAATTACGATTTGTAATGCCATCAGCAATTCTAAATTCTAATTCTGAAAGTTGATTCCATTGATTATTTGTAATTCTTTCTTTAAGGTAAGCAAAGAAATAAAGGTAATGCCATTTGTTATGATCATCTTCAATGTGCTTTAAAAAGTCTATTGATTTCTTTTGAAATGTTTCTCTTTCAATGGAACAGATGAAACAGACATTTGATTTATATTCTTCAGTTTCTGCACGTTGATCTCTAAGTTGACCAAAAGTATCAACGATAATACCAAGAATTACATTTAACAATATAACAGATACAACAACATAAAATACGATATTGTAAACTGTCCAACCAATTATACGTGATGTTTGAGTATTTGTTGAAACGTCCATACCAACATGATTTGTACTTGGAAAATTAAATTGAATAAATTGAATTAATTGACCAGATGAAGGAACACCATAATAAAGATTACTAATAAAACATTGTAACAATGAACCACAAATATTTTGATCTCCACTTGACTCTGAAATAACATAGTGTTCTTGAAACCAAACAAATGAGAAAATTGATAATAAATAAGTTGCTTGTAAAATGAAAATACCCATTACCATTAATGATTTCTTATTCATTGTAATTGCTTTAATTACAATGGAAAGTGCTTTGGTATTTAAACTAAATTGAAATATATGGAATGCAAAGAAATATGGACTATAAATGATACCAAGAATTGAACATGCAACTGCCAATATATTGTAAACAGCTTTCAAATCAGTCATTATAAATTTAATGTTTAATGGTATAAATTTATATTTAAACGTTTGGCGAAGTGAATGCATTCTTTGGTCATTTGTAAAAAACATGAAATTTTTATGATCTGCATGTGATTTCAAATAATTTACCCAATTTTGATATAGCAATACAGGCCCTTTTCTAAGGAAAAATCCAACACATGCAAATATACATGATATTGTTTGAAGAATAATTAATGGTAAAAATCCAGCATACCAACTTGCAATACCACGATCAACATTTATATCATCTCTAAAACTTGAAGATTCTGGTTTTGATGTTGAATAAATGATCAATAATAAATTGATAATCAATGCTAAAAAGAATGAAAGGAATTTAAATTTATCTGAATGTGATACCAATAAATAGGAAAATGAATTTAATTTCAATTTATGAATATGTTCCAATTCAATTAATTTATATTCTGACCAATCCATAAATGCATCTAATTTCTCTGTTGCTTTATTCCAAGATATTTTATTATTTATAAAATGTTCTTCCAAATTCTCTTGAAGTAGGTTTTCATCACTCTTGATTTTTGATTGTTCTTTATCTTCCAAAATTAAACGACGAGAATAATTTGGAATTGGAAAATAAATACGTTCCAAACGATCTTGATAAAGTAATTCAACACGACCAATTCTAGATTTACAATGTTCACCACATTTCAATAGACATTCAACCAATTGACGATTTTGTGATTTATCATTATCCGCTAGAATTTTAATTAATCTAAATGTCATTGATGCTAATTTAATTGATTTTTCATTGATTTCATTGGATGAACGTTGACTAATAACTTGAGTATTTGATTCAATAACTTTATAATCTAACTCTGGAATTAATTTTTGAACAACTCTTGGGTCTTCTTTGTCAATTACATGAAGAAGAAAATCTACAACTTCAATTTTTAAATCTAAATATTTTGCTTCTTTCAATTCTTTTGATGGATCATTTGATGTATCTTTTGGTTTCTTTAAAATGTTACATACTGCTTTACATACTTGAACATTTGTAACAGCAATTTGGTTTTCTGGTGTATTTTTTACAATTTCTTTCATGCATGCAAAAAATCTATGACCCAATTCAATGGAATCTTTATCAATGTTTATAATGGTTTCCAATATCTTTAAAAATTGACACATTTCTTTCAAGATATCATAAGATTTATAATTATCTGGTTGTGAACGAATATTTTTTTTGAAAATATTTGTTGAACCTTGACAAAGTAATTGAAGTACACGAAATATATTTTGAAGTAATTGAAATTCTGTTGAATATGGATTTGTATCGGAATAGTATTGTTCATGATTGTTGTGATTATTATTGTTATATGATGAAGAAGCGGAGGTACCATGTTTTTTCGATGATAATTGACCTAAATTTAATGTTGATTTTAAATTACCACCAATTTTAACATTTTCAATTCGATGAATATTACGTTTGGTATCTTTTAAATTAATTTTTGCACGTTCAATCATTGCATAGATATCACGAAAGAATTGAATATCTGGTGATGATGAGAAATGGCTTTGAATATCATCTTTAACTTTATAATTTGGTAATGGATTATCAATTGATGAATTATCTTCCAATAATGCCAATAACAATGCCAATGATTCAAATGAAATTTCTAAATTTTTTGAACTAAGTAATCCAATCACAGCGGAATGACAATATAAATCTGTCATTAAATTTTGAATTTCAAATTTATGTGAACTATTAATGTATAATAATGATGAAAGGATTCTAATACAATTAATTTTCATTTCATCATTATTATACAATGAATTTCTTAATTGAAATACAAGAATTTCCAAGAAAATTGTTGATTTAACATCATTTGATGAGGAAGAATTAATTAGATTATTGGTTTGTTGAATTGGAACTTGATTATATAAATTAACTTGTGTTGGTACATTATTAATTGAACCACCATTTGAAAATGATGGATGATTCGCAAATTTAATTGTTGACATACCAATTGAACCATTCATTAAATTTGATGTTGAATTTCTACCAATTGTATTAAATGATTGAATTGGATTACCACCTTCTGAAATATTTGAATTATTACGTGAATGATTTCTTTTTCTACCAATTGATATTGAGTTACCACCACTACCGATATTATAATTATTATTACCATTGTTGTTTGAATTATTTGTATTATGATTATCAATATTTCTATATTGGTTATAATAATTATTATTTGATTCTAATGATAATGTATGTGAAAGCATTTTTGCAATATCATTATACCCACGTACTTTTGAAAGTCTAACAAAATTATCAACTCTTGAATATTCAATGTAAAATGAAGCAGATTTTGCCAATAGTATTGGTGAAGAATTTGAAGAATCAATTGTTTCAGCTCTAACTCTAGTCCATTTTGATGATTGATAATCAATACGATTAATCACTTCTTCACAACCTTTAATAACTTCTGAAATATTAACACTTGAACAATTTGACGCAACAACTGGTGATAATGCTGATCTATCCATTGCTTTCAAACATTTTGTTAAACATGAAAATATTAATATTTTTTCTTCAACTTCCAATCCTTGAATAATTGGATGTAAACCACCTGTACTTGTTGCACCAATATCTTCAAATGAAACATGATGATTATTATTGTTATTAAGTTGAAATGATGATTGATTTTTAATTCCAACGCCGCCAATATTTGAATTACTATTTGAATAATTAATTGATGGATCAACCCAATATAATTTCATTAAACTTGCCATTAATCTACCACTATAAGTTAAATGAGTTTGAGTTGCTTTATCAAAGTAGAAACATTGTGAATAAAATCTTTCCAATACTGAAATCATTGGTAATATTATATTACGAGCCATCATTATATAGTAATAGGATGACATTTGTGATTTTGCTGAACATGTAAATAAATAATTTAGTTGATTGGTAAATTGATCAATTAAATTCCAAAGTTCTTGATTTAATTGCAATGCCAATAAATCACCTTTTAATGTATCTGAATTGAAAAATACTTCATGTAAAAATGAAAGGTATGCAGATTTAAAACGAAATTGTAAATTGTTTTCCAAATATTCTTTGGTATCATTGATCATCAGTGAACTATTTTCTTTACCATTTCCATCGGAACGGACAACTAATATATCAAAACAATCTGCCATTGATAAGAAATCTCTACAAATTACTTCTGTTGGTGTATTTATACCATGACTACATGCTTTTAACAATAGAATCAATTCTAAATTTATAACAAATTCTCTTGGTAATATTTCAACTGATGAATTTACAATTTGTGCTTTTGCAGATGAACGAATTAATTTTGGATATGGATTTGTAGATTTACCTGAAATCGATGAAAATCCACCATTTGAATTGGAATGGCCATGTGATATATTTGAAGCAGATGTATTTGCAATGGATGTACTTGGTGTGGATGAAATTCCTGTTATTGTACCACCAATTACTAAATTTGCACCATCATCTTGAAGGGAATGATTTAAAATTTCCAATAATGCCAAATGTAATTTATAGATATTTGATGAATTTACATTGTAATATTTTGATAGGATTTTTGGATCTTTCATAATATCTTTCATTGTTGAAATTGGTAAAAGAAGTTTTGAAATTTTTGGTTTATATTCTTTAAATAAATTTGTAACAGTAATTTGGTTTTCAATTACAGAATTATCACCACCTGGTAAAATTAATACTGAAAGTAATCTTAAAAACATTGGATCCAATTGATCCATTGATAAATTGATAATGAATTTAACCAATAATTTCAAGTAGGGTGAATTTCCAAATTTAATTGCCAATTCTAAATTATTTTTAAAAACTTCAATCAATGTTTCAACTGTACCAAATACATTTCCATATCTAATTAGATGACCAATTAAAAATTCAATTTCACCAAATAATACTTTTTGATTTTCTCGGTTATCATGGCAAAATGCTTTTAGAAATTCATAACAACTTTTAAAAATTTTTGCAACATGAATTGATTGGCTTGTTGTTGATGATTTTGAATTTAATAATGATTTAAAATTAATTGGTAAATTATTTAAAGCGGTAGTAGTTGTAGTGGTTGAAGAAGAAGAGGAAGGTTGATCATCTGTTGAATTTGATAAATTATTTGAACCTGAATTATTTGGAATTGATTGATCTAAAATTAAATCATCTAATGAACAACCAATTTTTAATACACCAATTATAGTTTTATGAACACCAATTACAAATAATAATTTTTGATTTTTTATCAATTTAATTGGATCTGAATCTGTTAACAAATGAATGAAATATGCCAATGATTTTAATGATTCTTGAGTTGAATCATCAGTTAATGGTGCAAAACAAGTAATTGTTAACAATTCCATTTTTTGTAATGATTCTTTATAGGTTGGTGTTTGTTCATTTGATAGTACAAATAATTTTTGAACTGGACCCCATAACATTGCATAAACTGAACGATACTTGTAAATTCTATTTAACAATGATAATGATAAACTTGATAAATTATTATTTTCATGTTTTAGCAAATTGAATAATACAGTACAAAGTGTTAAATCTTGACGTGAATCACGTTGATAATTATTTGTTAACTTATCCATTAGCAAATCTTTAACATTATCAGGTTGAGTGAAATTACTAATGTTCATTGTTGAAAAATCATAAAGGAATACATCCATCATATTCTTTTTTTGAAATGATAACATCAAATGAAGTATACTTAAAATTTCAATTTTAATGTTTACATAGATTACTGAATCATCTTCCAACATTCTTGAACCACCCATTGTTCTACCAAGATCTGCTTCTTTAAATGTACCCATTGGTTCATGTTCAAATTCTAATATATAACGTAAACGTTTAAGTAGTACACGTTCTTTCTTTCTAAAGAATCCAAATTTAAATGCATATCCAACTGCAATTAATATTTTATGAAAAAATGCCAATTGTGGTCTATGTGATGATGGAAATGCTGAATTGAAATTTGAAAAATATTCACTTTTCGATAACAGATTAATGAGTAATCCAGTTGTAGTTGATGGTTCTTTATCTGATTGAATTTCCAAGTTTACAAATGTTGAAAATATATCATCATCTTTAAAAATTGATAATGAATTTATAATGTTTGATTGTTGACTATAATTACCTGATCCACCTGATCCATAATTACCTGATCCATTAGTACCATTACCACTTAATAATAATGTACCAATTTGATTTCCACCATTAATATTATTTGGAACTGATCCAATTATTGGTGAAGTTGGTGATGATAAAATTGAATTATTCATTGGTGATGTCGCTGATGATTGAATTAAATGTGATGTTGTTGTTGATTGAATTAAATTATTTGTTAAAGTTGTTGTTGTTGGTGTTGTATTATTTAAATTAAATGTATTAATTGGTGTGTTGGTTGTAGTATTATTATTACCAGTTGTAGCTATTGGTTGTTGTAATGGATTTGTTACATTATTATTATTATTATTATTTATAATTGAATTACCATTATGTAATGGAGAAGAAGCTTGACCATATGATGGGCCAACATTTGGCATTAAACCAACTCCACCACTACCATTTGAACCAATGATATTACCATTAGTTGAAATTACAACATTACTATTATTTACATTGTATGGATTTGATCTTGAATTTATTGAACCACCATTATTAATATTATATTGTTGATAAAGTTGAAGTAATTCAATTGTTTTTGTATTATTTACAATTGAAGGATTCCAAATATAAGAAATTTGAGGTACATAATGTTGAGGATGACAATCCATATAAACATGAATTAAAATATTAATATAACAACCACGTAAACTATATGGTAATGATTCTTCTTTCAATGCAATTAAACATTCTTTATGAGTAATTCTTTGACCAACTAAACGAATACCATTATAATTTCTACCTTTTGATACATTTGCATAAAGTGAAAGTGATTGTTCAAAATATCTATGTGTTTTTTCATCAACTGATAATGCAAATGAAGTAATATCAACCCATTTACCAGCTTGTCTTTCAATTTCTAAATTACCACCAACTACACGTGTTTTAAATAACAATGATGAATTCTTTTCCAATAGTAAATCACAAAGGTATTGTTGATTCTTTACAATTGGTTTACCATAACAAATACAAATTTCACTTAGTAGTTCCATATATTTTGGTTCTTTTTTTTGTTTGATAACTTCAATAAATTCAGATACTTTATCTTCAGTTAATGCTTCCAATAGTATATTATTATTTTTATAAACTTCGTATAAGATTGCACCAAAATTCAATTGAATTGTTCTTTCTCTAATTGATGGCGGTGAAATTTGATCAAGATGTTCGTTGATTATAATTGAATTTTTAATATTTGATTTTGCCATTTGTTTCAATAATCTATAAATAAATAAAATGGATGCTGCATCCCAAGGATCAAATAATTTCTTTAAATATTCTAATATCACTGATAAATGTGATGGATGTGATAATAATTTTTGATGTGTTTTAATTGGTGTACCTTCTCTATCTAATGGATCTTCAATTTCACTTTGTGTACAAAATTTAATAAATTCAACAATTATACCTTTAATTTCTTGGATTGTTGCTCTTTTTTTATCATTATTTATACCAATTCCAATTGTTTGATTGGTACTATTTGTTGGATTACTAAAATTTGATTGTGTCATATTACCATTTACACTGTTAACTAATGAAGTTGATGAATTTGATGAATTTATTAAATAATTATGAATTTTATTAATTCTTGATACAACAAATCCATAATCATCCAATTGTGATTTTGGAATTTGTTTAATTTGAAAATCATCATTTTTATAATATTTTTTACTACCAACCAACTATAATTGAAAAAATATTAATATTTATTTTTATTACTACTACTATTATTAATATTAAAAATACTACTACTACTACTTACTTCACCATTATGATGAAAAGTTTCATCAGATATAAAATGTAAATATTGTTTTGATAATGATTGAATTCTAACAAATGAACCAAATATAACATCTTCATTTGTTGAACCTTTATCTCTTTGTACAAATGAAAATGTTGCATTTGGTGAATATTTTTGATCTTCTGATACAACAACCAATGGATTTTCTTTATGATCTTCTGATGATTCTGTTAAAGATAAATATTTTCTTGTACCAACTAATCTAATCCAAAAACTTTGACCTATATGAACTTCATTTGATGTAAATTGATTTGTACCATTATTATTTTGAGTACCATTATTATCTTTATCTTTATCTTTATCTTTTTCAGTTTTTGGTATACCAGATGATGATTGACCCAATGGATTATTACTAATGCCACTACCAACACCACCACCACCAACACCATCTTTATCTTTATCTTTTATACCAAATATAGTTGATGTAGTTGATGATCTTAATAACAATGGTGAAATTAAATTATTATTTTCAAATTCAATTTCAAATAATGAATTAATTGAAGATGGTGTTTTTGAATTATAACTAAATGTAGTTTTATTACCATTTGAAACTTTAACGAAACCACCTTCTCTATGAAATAAACGAAATGGTTCATTTGCTTTCAATATGTTTAATCCACTTTTACCATCAACATCTGATACTGCCATTTTCCAATAGGTACCTGTTTCTGAAAGTCCAATATCAAATACACCTTGATCATTGAAAAAATTTGTTTCCTTTAAGAATAAACCAGATTTTTCATGTCTAAGTAATACGAGTTCCTCACTAAAAACTTTACAACCATCTAAATTTTGAAATCTTGGTGTAATTTTGAAATAACATTTTTGGTCACCATCTTGACGAAATCCAACAATGTTATGTTGAGAATCATAATTTTTTGCAAATAGAAATTGATTACTTGATGGTTGATATAATTGTACAATTTGACCATAAACTAAATCTCTACCTTCCAATTGAATCATTGTTGATTCATTATTTACATCTTCTAAATCTTGATATTCTTCTAATTGTTTTAATTCTTGATCTGTTACTTCTGGATTTGGATTATTATTGTTTGTACCACCAACTAAATTATCTGTACTAATATTTGATGGTGCCGTACCATCAGCTTGTTGTTGCTGTTGTTGTAATTTTCTTTTTGCTTTTTTCTTTAATGCTTTTCTTGCTGTATATTGTGTGAATGGATAAATTTTAAAAACACATTCTTTTGATTTATTTGTACTTAATACTGCACTATCATGTGCTTTACTAAAATATCCATCTTCTTCTTCTTGCTCTGAAAAAAATGTTACTAAATCACCAGTTTTTAAATTGATTTTTGAATTTTCTTCCATCATCGTTGTTGTTGTTTATATATTACAATTATTATTATTATTATCTTGTTGTTGTTGTTGATGTAGTGAATTGTAGATTTAAAAATATATTTGTGGTTTGATTTTTTAAATTGTTGTGTGTGTGTGAAAATGTAATGTTTTTTTTTTTTTATGTTGGTTTGGTGTTGTTTTTCCACCTTTTTTCTATTATCATAAAATAATAATATATAAATAAATAAAAATAAATAATAAAAATAAATAATAAAAATACAAAAAAAAAAATATATTAGATACGTTTTAGTAATATCTAACTATACATTCAAAAAAATTAAAAAAAATTAAGAAAAAAAACATATTATAACGTAAAAAAAAAGGACTCTTTAATTTTTTTTTTAAAAATTAAAAAAAATCAAAAAAATATATTTTTAAACTTTTCAAATAATAGAGTTGTTGATATGTTAACTTATCAAATGTTTGTATATGTAAATTCATAGTAAATTTGATTTCATGTTTTTCAAAGTAAATCACACTACAATATTCAAAAAAAAAAAAAAAAAAAAAAAATTGGTATTAAAACATTGGTTTTTTTTTTTAAAAAAAAAAAAAATAAAAATTTTATAAAAATTATTATTATTTTTGATATTTAATATTTTAACAAATTTTTTTTATTAAATTTTA
>JACAFY010017503.1:0-35096 GCA_015252635.1 Dictyostelium capitatum | reverse complement strand
ACCATCATAAAATGCTCTTGATGGGAAATCGTATATCATTGGATGACAACGATATTGAATATTTAATACAGTCTTTGGGAAACCAGCATGTTCTAATCTTTCCATTAATGACATTTCGTACCCCGTTTTCTTTGCTTCTGTTGATATTACTGTTGGTGGTAGTTGTTCTGGATCACCTGCTAAAATGATTTTACTTGATGATTGGAATGGAATTGATGATGTTGGAACAGTTGCTTGACCAGCTTCATCAATGATAACAATATCAAATGGACGATGTACGATCTCTGGTGATCCACAACCAGCTAATGTACTGAATATAATTGGAAATTTCTTTTTATCATGAAGTATACGATCTGCAAAGAGTACTTCAATTCTTTTAATTTCTTGATTAACTTGACCAATTAATACTGATAGTTGTTGTTTATTATTTGGATCATTCTTTTTTAATATTGATATTTCGGATTCCAATTGTTGTAATTGAGCGAAATCTTTGAAACGTGCATCATTTCTATTATTTCTAATTAAATTTCTTACAATTTGATCAACTTTAATTGATGCGACTGTTTGATTACTTGTTTCACCAAATCTAACAATTCCTGGATGAAAAGGATTACCATCACCATCCATTAAACCATTTAATATTATTCTTTTTGCAATTTCATCAATTGCTCCATTTGATGGTGCTGTAATTAATATTGATGGTAGTTCACCATACCATCTATTAGAGTATGCATTTAGTAATATTGATATTAATTGTTCAATTGTAAATGTTTTACCAGTACCAGGTGGACCTTGAATCATTGTTACACCTTTCAATGATATCAGTGTTGAATCGATAGCACCCATTTGACTTGCATTACATTTAGATTCAATTTTTGATCTGAGTTTACTACTAACTGAATATTGAGGAGTTGTAGTATCAAGTGGTTGTAATTCTTTGATACCCAATAAATAATTTCTTAATGGTATGCAGTTGATGTAATAGGTTGCAATTACTTCTCTTAAATTGGTTGATATTCGATTTAATATTCCAATTAAAGTTGTACCATATATATTCTTATTAAATAAATCATTATTTGCTCTACTTGAAAATCTAATACTTGCAACCACTCTACTACCACTAAGGTTTTCTACACGACCAACTATACCAAATGCTGAAATTGTTGAATGTCCAATTGTTTTCTTCAATATTACCATTGTATTTGACCATAACCAATCTCTATTAACCAATACTTTATACCATTTGCCATTACCATTAACACCATTTGATTTATCATCTGGTATAATATCATTACCACATTCAAAATATTCTGCAATATTTAGTGCTTCTGCAACTTGAGCTCTTAGTTCCTCAAGCAATAGAGGTTGATATACATCAACATATTGTTGAGTATTAGTGAATGTTGTTGGCACTACTTTTAATCCAGTAATTGGTTCACTAATTTTTGAAGGATCCAACGATATTGCTGTATTTAAAAATACATTTACTTGTTGTGAGAGATCAACACTTCTAACTTTATACATTCTGTATCTGTATATGTATATGTATTTATTTATATATATAAATTATATTCTTTAATATTATTATTTTAATCATGTGTATGTTTATGTTTGTAGTATTATAGTATACACATGAGAGGGTTTTATGCTCAACAGGTTTATATATAAAACTCAAAATACACGTAATTTCAAACAAATAATTTTCATAGAAAGAAAAAGAGATAAAAAAAGAGATAAAAAAGAGATAAAAGGATTTGAAAGAAAATAAAAAAAATGAAAAAAAAAAAAAAATTTTTTCATATAATTAAAATTTAAAAAAAATTTGTAATTAAAAAAAAAAAAAAAAAAAAAAAAAAAAAAAAAAAAAATTTTTTTTTTTTTTTTTAATTTTAAAAAAATTTTTAATTAAAAAAAAAAAAAAAAAAAAAAAAAAAAAAATTTGTAAATTCAAAATCATACATACTCACTCAAATTGTGTAGTTCGTTTTTTAATTCATTTGTGAGAAATAAATTAAATTAGATCAAATGTTTTATTTTCTCAACTCCCATAATAATAATTTTTATATTTTTTATTTCATGATTTAAACTCAAGTTTTTTATGAAATAAAAATTATACTAACAATTTCTATTCGTACAGGTATAATAATTAATAAATAAATAATTAATAATAATAATAATATAATAATAAACAATAATATAGTATAGTACCATAATCATTAATAAAAGCAGGGTAAAATGTAATAAAATGAAGAGGGGTCTTTAATCTAGTAGGTCTAGTTGGAAAAGACTCGGCAAGAGGTGTTAACGTGTCTTTGTATAATTTGGGGGGCTGCACCAGCTGACGATCCTTGAATGCGGCCTCTATGGAGATTAGGCTCCGTAGGGGGGAGTTCCCATCATACCTTTCAGTATTAGGTTGTCTGGGCTACATATGATTAAAAAGAATTTGATTCATCCGATCAAATTGGAAATTGGTGGGTGTCCAAAAGAAATATGAAGAAGTTATAATTAATTATAAATGAAGTATGGGCACCCTATAACTTGATTCTGAACTTGTATGGTCAGAATAAAGTTATAGGATATTCATTCTTCGTTTTTTATTTTTTAAATTTATTTATTTTTATTTATTAAATTTAAAAAAATTATAATAAAAGAACATTATTTACATCAAAAAAAAGTTGATACAATGTTTAATTAATGTTTTAAATTTATTTATCGTATTTGTATATAAATTAAATATAGAAATGATTTTTTGTTTTATAAAAAAAGATCACTAAATAAACGAGTTTGTGATATTATGATCATTGGTTTACTATTACTATTATTATATTCCTATTTCAAATTTGTTACCATTGTTGTTTCATTACCATATGCATTACACAGCGTTAGACGTTTTTTAATGAAATTATAATAAAGTAATGATAAAGTGCACCATATTATTTTGTAATAAATAAATTGTAAAATTTAATATAAATAAACCTAAATTATATTGGATGTGTAAACCCACACATTTTATTTGTTTTTATTTCTAATTTTTTTGAAAGTGTGTCTTATTGGTTGTAAGCTGTCTGTTCATTTATAGTTTTATAAATGTGTAATATATAATAAATGATATGATTCATTGTTAATAAAAAATCTAACAAAAAAAAAAATAAAAAAAAAAGGCTATAGAGGTCATCATTAATAACTAAACTAAAAATATTTAAAATAAATATTATTATATAATTTGTAGTTTTTTTAATGCTGTTGGGTATGAAAATATTTTTTTTTTTATCAAATGTGTGTTTGTGTGTTAAAATGTATTTTTTGTGTGTGTTTTTTTTTAATGGCAATGCAAATAGCACTAAAACATCAAATAAATTACTAAAAAAACATATTGCATTTTTAATATGTGTGTTGTTTTCTATATGGTGTTGTTTTATTTATTAATTTAATGGTAATTTATTATAAATACAACAAATATCGTCTGATGGGTACATTTGAAATATCCAATAATAATAAATATGATTCATTTGTATTTACTGATAATTGTTGTGGTGATGGTGATGTGAATTCTAAATATGTATTTAAATTATTATTACTGTTGTTTTGATGTAATTTTTAATGGTGTTTGATAATTTTAATTTATTTGTTTTATTATATTTCAATTATTTATTTGATAATTTTTATTTATTTGTTTTGTTGTTTTATATTTCAATTTTTTTATTTTATTTCGTGTCAGGTTCAAAAACAATGTTGATTAATACCCACAAAATGAAAAAACCCGAATTGTGTGACCAGATTTTTATTAAAACTATTATACAACAATTAAATTAATTCTCAACTCCCATAACAATTTATTTTCATATTTTTTATTATTGATTTAAAATCAAACTTTTTATAATATAAAAATTATATTAACAATTTCTTTTCATACAGGTAAATTAATAAATAAATAATAAATAAATAATAAACAACAACAATAATATAGTATCATAATCATTAATAAAAGCAGGGGTAAAATGTAATAAAATGAAGAGGGTCTTTAATCTGGCGAGTCCAGTGGGTGAGACTTGGCAAAAGGGTGGTATGTGTTCCTATATAATTTAGTGATGCAGTATCGGCTGACGATCCTAGGATGACCTCTATGGGGATAGGCTCTGTAGGGGGTGGGGGCTTCCTTACCGAAAGGTTGTATGGACGCTAAATTTAAATAAATGAACATTATTAACAACAAAAAAAAAAGTTGATATAATGTTTAATTCTTGATATAATAATCAATTTTCAAGTTCACTTGGTGCTGAAGAACAACAAGCAAAAGTAGCAGATAGTGGTAATGATATTGTTTAATTAAAGATGTTGAAGATAGTAAAAACAATATCAACTCATTTACCGAGATTAAATAGGATGATATCTGATGGTAAATAATAATTTCAAGATTTAACAGTAACATTAACAGTACCCAATCAATCACATAATACACTAGGTAGTAATGGTGATTATCAAATAGGAATATAATAACCACTCACTAAACTCTACTAGAAATTAAAAATAAAAATTATTAAATTAACAACAACATCTAATATTTCTATTGGGGGTTTTATTTTTGGACATGGTGATAGGACAAAAAAAAAAGATTTTATAAATAGGTTTACAATCTCTCACACACAAACAAATGAACAACATCAAAAATTACGACAACAAGAATTAACCAATAAATATTTAAATAATTTTAAAGTTTAAGATGATATTTATTTATTTTATTTTATTTTAATTTTAATT
Source organism: Dictyostelium capitatum (assembly GCA_015252635.1). Classification (NCBI taxonomy): domain Eukaryota; phylum Evosea; class Eumycetozoa; order Dictyosteliales; family Dictyosteliaceae; genus Dictyostelium; species Dictyostelium capitatum. Next base: position 30,335 of record JACAFY010017503.1, on the reverse strand, counting down.
TTAATTTTAATTTCTAATTGATTGGTTTTCCTAATGAATGTTTGTTATATTATAGTATACAAACCTATATTTATTGTGGTACATTATATTTGGTACATTGATTGATGGTACATTGATTGATGGTACATTGATTGTATTGGTACTGATGATATATTTACACTTTACCTTATTTTACTTACTAATATTGTTGGTACATATTATAATTTTACTATTATTATTGTTTGTGACAATTGATTATTTAATAAAACTACTTACTTGAGTGAATATCATATATACATATTATTATTATTATTATTTTAATGAAGAGTTGAGGTTGTACTCCCTTACTAAAGGGCATTTTTAACTTCAATATCTATTATTATAATTGTTGTTGTTGTTGTAATTACTATTATTATTGTTGTTGTTGTTGTTGTTGTTGTTATTGTAACGGTTGTTGCAGTAATTACTATTATTATTATAGTTGGTATTGTTGTAATTGTTGTAATTATTATAATTGTAACTGCCATGGTTGTTATAATTACTATTATAATAATTGTTGTTGTTATTATAATTGTTGTAATTGTTTCTACCTCTGCTGTTGTTATTATAGTTACTCCAATTGTTATTTGTATCTCTATGATCTACTCCATCATATCTTTGATTATTATAATTATTATTATCACCTCTGTGATTATTTTGAATTGAAGAAGATGGTGGTGATGTTATTGTTGTAGTGTTTTGACGCTTGTGGTCACTTGCTTCACTCTCTTCATCATTAATTTCACTTTTTCTATCTTCTTCTCTTTCTCTTTTTTTATCTCTTTTTGAATTATCACTTTCAATTTCACCTTCTTCTTCATCACTCTCATTTGATGTGATCATATTATTTGTTGTAGTAGTTGTCGTTGTTGTTGTTGTTGTGTTTGAATTGTTGCCATTATTATTTAATAATTGTTTATCAATTTGATTTGTGCTTTCATTTGAATTTAATTTTGAAAGTTGTTGGCAATTAACTGAATTGTTGTTATTGTTGGGTGTTGTTGTTGAGGATTGAAGTACTAAATTATCTGTTATTGATGTTGCTGACTTTTCATGTTCATTATTATTGTTGGTATCATCATTTGATGTATCAGGTGAGGATGTGGTAGTGGTTGTTGTAGTTGTAGTTTTAACTATTATATTATTTTCAATTGCACATAAATCTTTAGAATTTGTACTAAATTCATTTGATTCACCTGTATTTGCTGTTGATGTTGATTCTGTTTTAATTTCAATTTTATCTTTAATTGATGATTGAATTGGTGATTGAATTGATGATGAAGAGGATATCGTTGATGTTTTACATTCATTAATGATTTTGATATCATCTTTTGATCTATCAGAAGATGATGTGGTGGTGGAGGTGGAGGTTGCAGATGAAGAATTGGATATAGTAGTTTCTAACAATAATGCTTTACTTTGACCCCATTTAAAAATCTTTTTTGGTGTTAAAGTTGATTCATTAAATTTTGTTGAAACATAATCCTGTTCATTTGGATAACTTGTTGATTTTGATATTGTTGATGGTATAATTGATGCGTTATTTGTTGGTACTAATGTTGGTGATTTAGTAGTTGTAGTGGTATTAAATGTAGTGGAAGATGAAGTGGTGGTTGTAGTTGATGTGGTTGTATTATTATTATTGTTGATATTATTTAATGAATTATCATTAGGTAATCTAATCAATTGACGTTTATTAATTGAATCGATATTAATTCTGAATACACCTTTATGATCTGGTATATTCTCTACATAATTAATGAATGATGACCAAGTTGGATCTGTTGATAGTAATCTACGATCACCAATAACTATCAATGAATATTTTGGTCTAGTTAAACCAACATTGATTCTTCTTTTATCTGAAAGGAATCCAATTTCATTTGAAAGTTCATTACCATTTGATGAACGAGCTGTTGAGAAAATAATGATACTTTTTTCTTGACCTTGAAAGGAATCAATGGTACTAATCGTTAATTTCTTGAGATTAATATCTCTACGACCTTCAAAATAATGATCATAGGATTCTTTTTGTAATTTATATGGAGTTATAATACCAATATCCATATCCCAAGTTTCATTGTAATTTCTATATAATTGTTTAATGATTAAATCAACCAATCTAATCTCTTCAAAATTTGAATTTGACTTTGTACCTTCTTTAGTTGATTTACCATCAACCATATCATAGAATACAACTGGTCCAAATCTATGATCTCTATCTGAATAATATCTTTGTTGATAATCCATTACATTTTTACCATTTTTAATTTGACCATCATAAAATGCTCTTGATGGGAAATCGTATATTATTGGGTGACAACGATATTGAGTATCAAATTTAGCAATTGGAAATCCACCACGTTTTAATCTTTCCATTAATGACATTTCGTACCCCATTTTCTTTGCTTCTGTTGATATGACTGTTGGTGGTAATTGTTCTGGATCACCTGCTAAAATGATTTTATTTGATAATTGGAATGGAATTGATGATGATGGAACAGTTGCTTGAGCAGATTCATCAATGATAACAATATCAAATGAACGTTTTGCAATATTTGGTGATCCACAACCAGCTAATGTACTGAATATAATTGGATATTTCTTTTTATCACCAAGTACATTATTTGTAATCATTTCACATATTCTACCTTTTTCATAATTAATTTGACTTGGTGTACTATTTGGATCTCTTTTTAATTGTTGTAATTTACTAAATTCGCCTGAGTTTGAATCTTTACTACCATCAAATATTCTTTCAACAATTTCATATAATTTATATCTTGCAACTAGTTCATTATTTGTTTCACCAATTCTAACTATTCTTGGATATTCAGTAACACCATCACCATTAATTAATCCATCTTTTAATATTCTTGTTGCAACTTCATCAATTGCACAATTTGATGGTGCTGTAACCAATATTGATGGTAGTTCACCATACCATCTATTAGAGTATGCATTAATCAATACTGATAGTAATTTTACAATTGTTGATGTTTTACCATTACCAGCTGCACCTTGAATCATTGATATACCTCTTAATGATATTAATGTTGAATCGATAGCACCCATTTGACTTGAATTCAATTCAGATTCAATTCTTGATCTGAGTTTATCACTAATTGAATATTGTGGTTTAGTGCTAGTTTGTACCACTGTTTTACCTAATAACCAATCTCTTGATGCAATGTTTTCAATGTTGTTGATTGCAATGAATTCTCTTATGATGGTTGATAGTTGATCTAATATTATAATTGTAACTGTACCATTTATTTTATTAAATAAATCATTATTTGCACTGCTTGTAAATCTAATGTTTACTTCTATTTGATTCGCCCCAGACTCTTTTGAATTTTCAACCATACCAAATGCTGAGATTGTTGAATTATCAATTCTTTTCTCCAATAATATCATTGTATTGGGCCATATTCTTTTATTTGTATCTACTAATACTTTATACCATATACCACCATTTGACTGACCACTTGGTCTAATATCTGTACAACATCTTATACCACTTGGGTTTATATCTCTTGCACTATCCAATGATGCTGATACTTGTGCTCTTAATTCTTCGAGCAATAATGGTTGATATATATCAACATATTGTTGAAAGTTGTTGAATTTTATTGGTACTACTCTTAACCCGTATGTGCTTCACTAATGGATGAAGGATTCAATGATAAAACTGTATTTAAAAATACATTTACTTGTGATGAGTGATCAACTCCTCTAACTTCATTCATTCTGTATAAATATTTATTATATATATATAAATTATATTATTTTTAATATTGAAAGATTATTATTGTTTTGATTGACGTGTATGTTTGTTTGTATGTTCAATGTATTTAATAAATAATAATAATAGATCCACTATTAGTTATCAAAGTATTAATGTACATAGGAAAGGGTATTAACCAATCAAGTTATAAAACTCAAAATACACGTAATTTCAACAGATAATAATTTTCATAGAGAGAGATAAAAAAAAAGAGATAAAAAAAAGAGATAAAATAATTTGAAAGAAAATAAAAAAAATCAAAAAAAAAAAAAAATTTTTAGTTCTAATCAAAAATTTAAAAAAAAAAAAAAAAAAAAAAAATTTGTAAATTCAAAATATAATTCAAAATTAATTTTTATTTTATTCAAATTTAAATCATACACAACAAATTATGTAGTTCATTGAAAAAAATATCTAATGAAAAAAATTGATTTTTTCCAACTCCCATAACAATTTATTTTCATATTTTTTATTCATGATTTAAACTCAAACTTTTTATGAAATAAAAATTATACTAACAATTTCTTTTCGTACAGGTATATTAATAAATAAATAATAAATAAATAATAATAATAAGCAACAATAACAATAATATAGTATCATAATCATTAATAAAAGCAGGGATAAAATGTAATAAAATGAAGAGGGATCTTTAATCTAGCGAGTCCAGTGGATGAGACTTGGCAAATGGGTGTAGATGTGTTCCTATATGATTTAGTGACGCTGCATCGGCTGACGATCCTAGGATGGACCCCTATGGAGACAGGCTCCGTAGTGGTATTTGGTATTGGTTAAAGTTGTTGCCGCCTTACCGAAAGGTTGTATGGACGCTAGAATTAAAAAGAATTTGATCATCCGATCAGATTGGAAATTGGTGGGTGTCCAAAAGAAATATGAAGAAGTTATAATTAAATATAAATGAAGTGTGGGCACCCTATAACTTGATTCTGAACTTGTATGGTCAGAATAAAGTTATAGGATATTCATACTTCATTTTTTAATATACTCATACTTTAATATTCTTTTTTTTATTTATTTATTTAATTATTTATTTATTTATTTATTTATTTATCTATTAGTTTATTTATTTTATTTTATTATTTATTTATTGAATGTGAGAACCAAGTTCAACAAATTGTCTGAGAGTATCACCTAGAATACTTGGTAAATTATTTAATGATCTAAGAATGACATAATAAGAGAATGGGAATTCGCTCATATAGTTTGTACGTTGAATCTTGTTATTGTTAAATGTAATAGACTGTGTTTTTTTTTAAAAAAAAAACAAGTATAATATAATTAGTATAAATGAAATATAAATATTATTAATTTATCATAAATAAAACACTTACTTCAAAATCTAAAATTGAATTATTATTAATTGGATTATCAATTACTATGAAAACAATGAAAAGATTTTTAACTTGTGCTTCACGTAAATATTTCTTTGTAGTTTCAGGATCACGTAATGACCAACCATCAGAAATGATAAATACCAATTGCATTGCAGCTTCACCACCAGAACCAGATTGTTTATTCATTTCCATTATTGAAAGTGTTTTTGAAAGGAATGTAACCATATTGGTTTTAGTTTGATTAAATTTGAATTGAGTGATAATATCAGGACCAGTTTGATCAGAGAATACTTGATCAAATGAATGAACCAATTGAACATCTTCACCAAAACGAACAATACCCAATTGACCAACTTCAAGTCTTGACATTGCTCTTGAAATCATTGTCATAGCTTCTAATGCAAAACCACCACTATGATAAATTTCCATTGATTCAGTATCATCAATTGCTAAAAGTACTTGATATTGTCTTTTATTTGGTTTTGTACGACGTAACCAAATTTTATCTTTTTTAAATTGTGATGCAATGTATGGAATTACTTTTTTCATGTTTATTCTTTTACCAGACTTATAATCACCTTGTAATTTAGTTGCTAATGTTGGTTCAAGAATTAAACGTAATTGTTCACAAAGATCTTGTGATAAATCATTTGTAAGTTGTTCATATTTCTTCCATAATTCAACACCAAAATCTGCATTTGTATTGTTTTCCAATTTAAATTGTTCCAAATCTAATCTCATCTTATCAAAATCTTCACGAGTTAATTTCTTTTCTTCAATTGATTCTTCTTCAAATTGATCATCTTCTTCCATTTCTTCATCATCGTTGTTGTTTTTATTTGCGTTATTTTCTAAATTTGTAATATTTTCCAATTGTTCTTTTGTGAATTTATCTTTTTGATTTAATCCATCATCAGTACCATCATCTTCTTTATCAGTATCATTATCTTTATCTTTTTCTTTTTCTTTTTCTTGTTGTTGTTGTTTGAGTTGTTGTTGTTTTAATTTTGACATTGATACTTTTTTATTTTCATCAACTTTTGATTCTTGATCTTCTTTATGTTCAATTTCTTGTTTATGATCTTGTTGATCATCAACATCCATTTGATCATCATCTAAATCCATTTCATCATCTTCTTCAGCTTGATCATCTTGTGCTTTCTTTGGAATATCTTGTAATTGTGATTCAGTTGCTGCAGCTAATGCTTGATCTTCATCTTGTTGATCATCTTGTTCTTCATCATTTTTAATGAATTCGTAATCTTGATTTTCATTTTCTTTCATGTTCTTATCTTGTTTTGGTGCTTTTTCTTTTTCTGGTTTTTCTTGTTCTTCTTCTTCATTAATGTTATCATCAAGTAGATTTAAACGTTTTTTCCATTCTTTATTAGCATCACCCATTGAACGATATGGATTTGGATCAACTTGTTTTTGTGGTGGTTTCTTTTGTTGTTGAGGTCGTTGTGATTGTGGTTGTGATTTCAAATTCTTTAATGCACCAGTATCATTTTCAGATGGTGTTTGTTGAGTTTGACCAGAGTCATCATCAGCATTATCTTCATTTGATTGTTCTTCTTTCATTTCTTGATCAGTATTTGAAATATTTGATTTTGAACCAGTTTTATCTTTAACACCTAATGGTTGTTCTGAATCTTTTGGATTTTCATCTTGTTGTTCATTGGTAGTTAATGAAGTTTGTTCATCATCATTTTGTTCTTCTTCTGGTTCTTCACCTTCTTGTTCATTATCTGGATTAACTGAATCTAAATTTGGTTGTTGATCTGGTAATTGACTTTCTTTATCTTTCTTTTCTTCATCATCTTCACCATCTTCTTCTTCATCTTTATCACTACCATTTTCATCATCTTGTTCATCTCTTTCATCACCATCTTTCTTTTTATCTGGTTCATCACCTTGGAAATCTTCACCATCGAAATTATCTGGATCCTTTTGATCACCAGTTTCATCGTCATTATCTTTTTCTTCACCATCTTCATTATCTTCTTCTTCATCAAATTGTAAATCTTCTGGAATTTCCAATTGATCATCACCACGTGGATCACCATGATTTTCTTCTTTTTCTTGTTCTTGATTTATAACATCATCTTCACCTTCTTCTTGACCAAAATCATCTTGATCACTTGCACCATCATCTGCTTCTTTATTATCATCATTACCTTTTTCTGAACCTTCTTCTTCATCTGAACCAACTTCTTGATCTTCTTCTGGTTTACCTTTATCATCTTTTTGTTTTTTATTTTTATCTTGATCTTTTTCATCTTGATCATCCTTACCTTTTTCATCTTGTTTATCTTGTTTTGCCATCATTTCTTCACTATTGGTTTCATCACCTTTACCTTCTTCATCTTGTTCTTCATCATCTTGTACATCTTGTTCATCCCAAAGTTTTTCATCGACAACATTATCTTCTGGTTTCTCAAGATCACCCATTTCTTTATCATTTTCTTTTTCATCATTTGGATCATCTTTCTTTTCATTATCTTGATCTTTTGGATCTTTCTTAATGTCATGCATTTCACCTTCGAAATCATCTTCCATATCGAAACCAGTATCTTCATCTTTTTCTTCTTTCTTTTCTTCTTCATCTCTTGGATTGTTATCTTTTTCATCAGTGTTTGTACCAGCTAATTGTTCTTGATCTTCAATTCTATCACTAACATCTTTTTTACCTTGACCTTCACCCATACCAGTACCTTCAACATCATCTTCAAAATTTGAATTACCATCTTCACCACCAGCTTCACCAGATTGTTCAGCTGGTTTACAAAAACCTTTTGAATATAATTGAATGAATACACCAGTAACAATATATTGAAGTTTACAACATGTTTTATGATAACATAATGAATCTATAATTGATTGATTAACAATTAACATAAATTGTGATAATAATGGACCTAATTGTTTTAACATCATTCTATAAATTGATAATGTTGAATTACTTGCAACTACACCACTACCATTTTCACCAACTACAATATTATGAAGTGATACAAATGATTGTAATAATTTTGATAATTTTAATGAATCAACTTGATGATCAATAAATGCTGATAATTTTTCAATATTACCATCTTCAATTGAATATTCTCTTACAGATTCTAAACCTTGTTCATCTAATTCTTCTTGATCTTTATTGAATTTTATAATTTGATTTGATTGTGATTTTAAATCTTGAATTGAAATTAACAATTGATCAATAATCATACCAAATTGATTTGTAAATTGTTTAATGTTTGTTTGATTTTCTAAATCATTATCTTGAATTGAATTTTCAATTAATGTTGAATATTGTTGATTAAATTTACAAACTAATGTTGAAATGTTATTAATTAAAATTGAAATTGGACTATTGATATAACTAATTGAATGTAATTTTTCAATTGATAATTTTTCTAATTTCTCTTGAATAACTGAAAATTGTTTAAATATTTCAACTACTAAATTAACAGTTGACCAATTCATCATTGGATATCTATTACCTAACAATGAATAAAGATGACGTAATTTAGATTGATGTTGATCAATTTTAAATTTAATTGATTCAATTAATGATTGAACAATTTGTAATTCTGGTACAATTGTTGAAATCATACCACTTGAAACTACTACATCTCTTCCATCACTAGATTTTTTTGTTGTTGTTTTTTTACAAAGTAATAATATTTCTTTAATTGCTTGATTAAATTCATTAATTGATTCTCTTTGGACTTCTAACCAATATGTTAATTGACCTTGATTATTAAATATTTCTTCATCTTCTTGATTAGTTGAATCATTTGAAATTAATGTAAATAATTCAGTAAATAATGTTAAATGATTCCAAGAATCAATTGAATTAATTAAATTATTTCTTTGGTTGATTAAAATTGAAAGGAAATGTTCAACATAACCATTAATTTTTTGAACATGTTTTGAAGATAAATCTTGATTATATTCAATTGCTAATTGACGTAAACGATGAACTCTTGAAACAATACGATAATAATATTGATCGGATTGATCAATTAATCTAGCACCATTATCAGAAGTAATATTTGTAAATGATGGTGGTAAATAACTAGTTGAATCGGAAACAGTTGGTAAATGTCTAACATTGAATAAATATTTAACTTTTAATTGATCTTGTGGATAACGATTTGTATGATATGATAAACCCATTTCATCAAATTTGTTCATTAATTCTTTTAATGCAAATTCTTTTTCTTGTCTTTTAATTGTATCACCTGAAAGTTCTGTTAAACGTTGAATAATTTCAATTGATAAATCATTTATAATATCAACACCTTCTCTAACAACTTTGAATGAATCAGATTCTAATAAATTCTCTTTAACAATAGCCAACATTCTTTTTGATAATTGTGGTAATTTGTTTTGTGATAATTGTAAATTTTCAATATTGAATAATTTAATTAACAATTTTGATTCAATTACCAATGGTTTTGAAATTAAATCAATTGATTTCTTATCAATTGAATAATTACTACCGGAGTAAACTAACCAATCTTCAAATGTTTCAATTGAATTTTGATTACGTTGTCCAGATTGTTTTTTCTTTAATAATTGTTGTTGTTTTTGTTTTTTTAATTGTAATTTTGAATGTTTACTATTTTCCAATATTGAAGCAGCACCAGTTTCAGTAATTGGTTTACAAAGTAATGTTGAAACAGGAATATCAAGATCATTTTCAATTTGAGTGAAAATATCAGTTAATGGAGATGCCAATACATTTTTATATTTAATTGTAATTTTTGCAAGATTTCTATGTGATATTTCAATATGTTGTTTTAATCTTTCATATTGAGTAAGTAATCTATTATCATCCCATCTTGATAATCTAATGAATTCTAATGCTTTATCTTCAATTGGTTTAATTGATTTTGCTAAACGTTCTTCAAAACGTGGAATGAAATTTTCAAAATATTTGAAAATATTGTAAATGATATCAGCAAGTTTTTGTTTGTAAACTGTTCTCTTTGAATTACCAATTAATTTAATAGTTGATACTAATTGTTTATAAAATGATTTTAACAATTCAATTCTTGTGAGGAAATCACCTAATGATGATGAATAAAGGTATTGTTGAAGTGTTGCAAAATTCTTTGATAAATTTTCATCTTCATCTTCAATTGAAATTGGTTCATCATTAATTAAATCATATAAAATGAACCATGATTTTAATGCTTTAACTTCAGATTCTTTTTCTTGATTTTGGAATATTGATGGCCATGATTCAATTTCTAATTTTCTCCAACGTACAATTAATTCTGAAATTACTTTTAATTGAGGTTGAATTGAAACAGCTTTACTTGCAAATGATTCCCATTCTAATGATTTACGTAACAATAATTCTAAACCAGTTAAAATTTTTGCTAATGGATCAGTTGCTGGATATGTCATTAAACGATCAATTAATTTAACCATTAAAATGAGATTAGCTTGTTCTGGATATTCAACGAGTAATTCAAATATTCTTGATCTTAATTTAACTAATGGTTCACGAATAATACCAATTTCTTCTATATTTGAATCACGATAAATATTATAAGTTTTCTTTTGGAAAATTACATTTTGTTCATCTGCTGAATCTTCATTTAAACCTTTTGATTTTTTATACAAGTATGAACTAGTTTTTAAAAATCTAAAATTTGCATCCAATTTACTATATTCAATTAATGATGGTGGTTTAACTGATAATGTTTCTCTTAAATTTGATGCACTTAATATATGAGAACCCAATGATTGTTGATCAAATTTCATATCACCAGATCTTTGATTTAAAATTTTCATTAATAAATAACTACTTGAATAAAATAATTTAAATAATTCACTTCTATCAATATCACTTAATTTCCATTGTTGTTGTTCTTTTGGAATTGGTATACCATCTAAATGTTTGAAAATATCTCTATGAATTGAACAAAGTTGTAAAATTTCTTCATTATTAATTGATGATTTGAAAAACATTTTATCATCTGCATTAACATCTGTTGAATGTGATTCTTCTTCTTCTTCAACTTTGTTATCTTCGTCATCAACTTGATTATCAACTACATTTGTAACTTCTAAATCTTGGAAATCTTTATAAAAATTTGGAAATGATGAAAGGAATACTTTTTCATCTTTTTCTTCACGAGTTTCCATTTTATGTGATTGAACTTTAAATTTGAATTCTTGATTTTCCAATTCTTCTTTCTTTCTTTTTTCTTCTTCTTGGAATCTCCATTCACTAACGAATATTCTAAATATTGAATCAATAGATTCACAACTATCAACATCTAAATAATTTGAATTTGAAAGTTGACTATAAATTTGACAAAGTGATGAACGTAATAATAATGCAATAACTTTAAAATTTTGTAATCCACCATTACAATTATCTTCACCAGTTCTTTGATTAAATCTCATCATATCTTTAATTGAATCTAATGTTAATTTATCTAATAATAAATTATTTGATTGTGATAATGTTGATGTGGTGGTGGTACCAATTGTTGATGAATTAATGTTATTGTTTTCTTGAATTCTTGGGAATTTAGTTAATGATAATAAAACCTTTTGAATTTGACGTGTAACACCTTGATTACCACCTAATTTTTGATCTTGTACTTTTTGTTTGAATGCAACTGACATCATTCTAAGACCAGATTTCATTTGATAAATTGTTGTAATAATTGGTACAATTATATCACGATATCTTGAATAGAATTTCTTTTCACATGATTGAATGAAATTATTTGCTTTTTCTTGCCACATTGATTCAGTTGATAAAATCATTTGATTATATGATGTTGCTGCAGCAGCAATTGATTCTAATTCAATATCATCATCTTCATCTTGACTTGTACCATTTTCACTGACAGTTGTAGTTGATATTGGTTTAAATTCATTTTTAACTTGTGATAATTCTAATTTTGAAATTAAATCAATAATTTTATCAACATTTGAAAAATGATTTGAAAATTGTGAAACATCACGATACAATTCATCAAATTGTGATGGATTTGGACGAAGTGTTATCTTTTTTGATTGTAAATTTAATTTCAAATCAATTTGTTCTTTTTGTAATTGTAATTCATTAATTATTAAATTTGTTGATCTACCAGTATGTAATTGTTCAATATCTGATCTTAATTTAATTTCATTTTCTAATTGTAATAATGATTCTTTTGAATATTGTAATTGAACATCATATTTCAATGTTGGATCAATTGAACCAGCTGGAATAAACATTATCAATCTAAATGTATTTAATAATAATTGTAATTTACCAAACATTGATTGAACTATTGATTCATCATCAAGTTGAATAATTTCTTTAATTTCTAATAAAATATCAAAACATGGTACCAATAATGAATTTGATTTATCATTGAAATTTGAATCTGATGATGATGTAATTAATTTCTTTATTCTTTCAACTAATTCAATAATTTCATTTTCACCATGTTGTTGTTGTTGATCATTTAATAAATTATTATTTAATAAAATTATACATGATAATAAATCTTGTTGATTTGAAGTAAATGATTTAAAGAATGATGAAATTGTTGAAAGTAATAATGAAGTTACTTGTTTAATTTGATAATTGAATGATTCAATATTTGAAATTTGATTTGAACCATCTTGACTTGTTAAATGTTGAATAATTGAATCTAATTGTTCAATTTTAACTGGTACTTCAGCAATACTAACGTATTCCCAATCACAAGTTAAATAAAATGAAAATACAGTTTGAATATTTTGGAATAATCTTGGTGGACCATAACCAAATCTAATTGAATCATATTGATTAATTGCTGTTTTTTCAATTTGTGCTGCAAAATCATTCTTTGTCAATTTATATTTATATTGTGGTAATGAGAATTTACCAACATGTGAAATATCATTAAATGAATTATTCCATTGACTTGAATTATAAACATAAAGAATTGAATGAATTATACTTTGAATTTCAATTATACCAATTTGAGATTGTTTTTCAACAACTTCATTATCATTTTCATTATCAATTGATGATGATGATGATTGATTCTTATCTAAATAATTATCAATCATCCAAATTAATTTTTGATAAAATGCTAAATGATAAAGTGATCTTGGAATTTGTGATGATTTATATTTTGAAACGATATATTTTAATTCATCAATTATTGATTCAAATATTGGTATAATAGATTGTTTCATTTTACCATTTTCAATATCCATATGTTCCAATGATAATAATTGAACCAATTGTGAAATGATAAAAGTTTCTTTCAAATGTAATGAATGATCAATTAATGGTGATATTGATATAGTTTGATGTTTAATTGATAATGGATCAAAATGTAATGATGTTGCGTCACCATTGTTGTTATTATTTGAATCAGATGATACACCATCAATAATATCATCATTTTGATTATTATTTGTTGGATTATAAATTGTAGTTGATTGTTTTTGTTTTTCAATTAATTGTTTTAATTTATCAGATAATGTTGATGGAACCATTTCAATATTTGAAATGAATTCATTTACTTTTTCCAATTCTAATTGATTATCAGCAGAATTTAATTGATAATTTGCCCAATATAATGTTGAAATTGCTTCAATTAATGTTTTTTTCCATTCAATATCAATTGCAGCTGATGAATGTTTAATTGGTGATTCACCTTTATTAAAATTGAATTGAATTTTATCTAATAATGAAAGTAATTGATTATCTAATTGAACTAAATGATCAGATTTCATTACAATTGGATAACCAGCAATTTTCCATAATCTATTATTTGTATTACCATTACCATTATTATATTGATTACCATTTATAAAACTTGATATTTTATCAATTAATACTGATAATCCTGTATTTACCATTAATGGTGTATTAGTCATTGATGTTTGTTCAACTAATTTATTTAATTCTTTATGAATCCATTTCCATCTAATTACAAATTCACCAAAATTAAATTTATTACTTGAAACTGAAAAACATGAATTCCAGAAATTATTTTTTAATTGAATTAATTGATTTAAAATTGAAATATTATCTAAATCTTGTTGTTTACTTGATGATGTTGAATTTGATAAAATAACTAACCATTGATCAATTTGATCATCTAATGATTTAAATAAACGATAAATAACAGAAACAATATCTTGATATGGTAATAATTCTTTACTTAATAATTTCTTTGTATATGCTAATGATAATAATATAACTGGTGTTGTTTTAATTGCTTTAATTGATAATCCAGAATTTGATGTTGTAATTGATTTTAAAAACTTACTATATTCTTTTTCTTGTTTTGAAGTTTGAATAAATAAATTTAATAATGATTTAATAATTTCAATATCACAATTTAAAACTTGATTATATAATTCTTTAATTGATGTTGTTGTTGAACCATCATCATTACCATTACCATTTACAATAATATAATTATCAACTTTTTCTTTAATTAATAAAAATAATGAATCATTATTTTTCCATTGATTACCTTGATAAATTAATAATTGTTTTGAATCAATTGAATTACCAAAATTAATTTTTAATAATAATTGTTCTAATCTTAATTCAAATGATTTATAAACTTGATGTGATAATAATTGTTTCATACAAGATATTAATGATTGAATTTGTTGATTATTTGATAAATCAGTAGCAGTATTTGATTCAGTAGTAGTTGTTGTTGATTTTAATGTATTTAAATATAATACATAATTTTCAAACATTTTTGAATTTATATTTTCAATTAAAAATTTAATTGAAATTTTATAATATTCAGAATCTGTTGATGATGATGATGATTCTGAATTAATACCAGTTGAAATTAATAATTTCTTATGATAATATTCAAAGAATTCAAAATTTTTAATCATTGAACTTGAAGTTGAATCAGATACCCATGATGAACCTTTAATGAAATGTGGATAAATACCAAATTCAAATAATGGATTTGATTGAATTATTGAAATTTGTTGTTTTGTAAAAATTTGATTAAAAATATTTAAAACTAATTGACGTTGATTTAAATGTCTACGTGGTCTAATATAAATTTGTTCCATTGAATTTAAAATTGATAATGATAATGACATACCTCTTTGTAATTGATCAATAATTAATTTACCCCAATATAATAATTGTGATAATGTTACAGGATTTTCAATTGTTGAATGTAATTGAATAAAAATTTGATTATGAAATTCAATCATTGTTTTTGAAAGTGATGATAATGGTATACCCAATGAAGTTAATAATTGTTGATTATCAAAATTAACAATTTCTGGATCTGGCATATAAACTTCAATACCACGATTTCTCATTGCACGTGAAATTTCACCTTTTTTATCATCCATTGTTAAGAATATTCTAAAATTTGGATGTGGTTTAATTACTTTAACTTGACCATTTACCATACCACGTTCATTTAACATTAATACACCACCTTGTTCTAATAATGGATTTAAACGATCTAAAACTGTTGGATTACAAAAATTAACATTATCAATTAATATCCAACTACCAGTTTCCAATGCTTTAATTAATAAACCATCAATCCATTCAAAACAACCAGTAACTGATTCTTTTTCAATTGAACGAATACGTTGAATTTGTTGCTTAACATCATTAATTCTATTTAAATGATCTTCATTTCCATCCATATTAAATTGAATTGATAATTTTTCTAATGCTTCAATAATTTGTGATAATAATTCTAATAATTCAACATTTACTAATTGTGTTGGTGTGGTACCATCATTACCACCACCAATAACATGATCTGAAATTGATGATGATTGTTTTTTAAATAAATTCCAAACTTGATGAATATCTTGAATTGATGAAATACAAGTTTTCATTAATGCATCATCTGAACTACTAAAATATGTCATAATATGTGATGTAACCAATGTAATTAATGAAGAAGTTGAAGCGATGATACGTTTTTGATAACGAACTAAATCAATTTGTTCAAAACCACCAAGAATTTCAGTGGTATCAACTGAACTATTCATAGAGAATTCCAATAATGTATTACCAGTTAATTGAGCAAGTAAACGAATTGATGATGTTTTAGAAGTTGATGTTGGACCAATCAATATAGACATCCAATTCATTTCAACACATTTCATAATATTTTCCAATGGATTTAATAAACGTTGTAATAATTGAATATTTGAATCATTTGAAAGTATTGAACTATCAAATGATGAAGTTTGAGATGGTTGATTTCTTGATAATATTGATGTACCAATTTGAAGATATTCTGGTGTAATTGACCAATGTGGATTTGTAATTAAATCAATATCCACACCAAATACTTGACGATAAATTGATAAAACATATTTACGATCTTCAGGTGTTCTCATTCTTTGAAGATAAATTAAATCAATGAAACGACCTGGATTTGATAATGATGATTTATCCATTACAATTAAATCACACCATCTAAATGTATCACGTAAATTGAATTCCCATGGTGAACCTTTTCTACCAAAATGATGTTCAATCATTGATTGTTTAAACATTTGATTATTAAATTCAATCATTAATTCAATTGTTTTACTTGGTATAGTTGGATACATTGCAGTTGAAATGAATAGTAAATCATCTTGATTCAATTGATCAATGAATACTTGTGTGAAACGATTAAGGAATGATTTTGGTAACCCTTTTCTACCACCACCTTGATGTAATGGATTTTGACATGCAAAAACACGGAAATTTGGATGACATGTAAATGTTTTACCCAATTCTGGAATGTAAACTTCAGAACGATGATCTAAACATGAATTTAAACCTTCCAATACAGTTTGTGATGCTAAATTCA
Organism: Dictyostelium capitatum; assembly: GCA_015252635.1. Lineage (NCBI taxonomy): Eukaryota > Evosea > Eumycetozoa > Dictyosteliales > Dictyosteliaceae > Dictyostelium > Dictyostelium capitatum. The sequence goes on along the minus strand of JACAFY010017503.1, from coordinate 13,338 downwards.
ATTCATCCAATAATACCCAACTACCTTGACGTAATGCTTCAAGGAATACACCATCTCTCCATTCAAATTGACCACCTGTACCACCTTCAACTGGTAAATCTGATCCAAGTAAATCCATTATATCAGTTTGTTCAGATAAATTTATACGAACAATTTGATTACCACTTGCATTTGCAATTGCTGTAATCAAAGATGTTTTACCAACACCTGGTGAACCTTCAACTAATATAGCTCTTGGTAATTGCATACCACGTAATACTCTTTGTGCATTCTTACTTGTAGTTGGTGCACTTAAACTAAATTGAATCTTTGGTAATTTTGATTCTCTAACTGGAATATAAAATGGATGAATACCAAATTTATTTTCTGTTATTGTAATTGATGATGATCCACTACCATTACCATTACCATTAAGTAATTCTAATTTTAATTTACTCTTTTCTGATTCATCTTGAATTTGATCAATTAAACGAATTAAACAAGCTTCACGTAATTTTAAACCTTCAGATTCAGAAGATGAATTTGAACCCATACCAAAACCATCTAATAATACAAGACATGCACCATGAATATATGATTCTGATGGTGATAATAATTGTTTATCCATACAAAGATTCATAAAACTAATCCATGATAATATATCTCTTAATGAAATTGTACGTTTATTCTTTTGAATAACCAATAGATGTTCAATGAATGAAAGCATTAATTCACCTTTACCTTTTAATTGTTGATGTGTGAATCTTTCTTCAATAATTTGTAATAAATCTGAATGATCATTAATTGCAGGTACCCAAATCTCAGTGAAACGATTACGCATTGCAGGTGATAATTCTTTTTTACCAAAGTCCCCACCGGGATTCATTGTTGCTAATATTCTAAATTCTTGATGACCACGTAATTCTTCAATTTCAATACCACCTTTTTCAGCTAATACCAATAAACGTGATGGTTCCAATACTGAATTTAATCTTTCTAATACAGCATCTTCAGCTAATGAAATTTCATCAATTAAAAAGTAATCACCTTGTTTCATTGCTTCAACTAATGGACCATCAACCCAATTAAATAATGAACAATATTGACTATACAATTTATCAATATCAATTGCTAATAATTTAATATTATCATTACAATTTGAATGAATTGATACTATATTCTTCCATGATACCATTACATATTTTTCAACTAAATCTTTAATTGGTGTTTGATCCATTGATTCCAATTCTGCATCATTTAAACCAGTATCAATACCATTATCAATACATTGTTTGAAATAAGATTTAATTTGACCATACAATTTTGTTAATACTTGATCTCTACCTCTAACTGGTCTTAAACCACCAATGAAATCAGCAGTTTCAGTATGTTGATGACAATTCAATATATGTAAACGTTGATTATTTAAAATTGAATATAATTGACAAATTGTAGTTTTTGAACAACCAGTTTCACCAACTAATAAAATTGGTTCTTTAAATTCCAAACATTTACCAACAAGACTAAATAAACGTTTCATTGATTTTGTCCATACAATCTTTTCCAAATGTTGAGTTGATGAAATTTGTTCATCCAATAATAATTCCATTATTCTTTTAAATTCTACTGTTTCATCACAATTATACATTGATTGAATATCCAATTTAATTTTTAAATGTTTTTCAATTACTTGTTTAATTATTAATTTTTCATCATCTTTTCTTAAACGTTCTGCTAATAATTGATAACCAGCTTGACCTAATTCATCATATGATGATGGTTTTCTTTCTGCCCAACGGAATAAATCTCTAAAAGTGATTGCACCATGTTTACCAGCGAAAACTTGATTTGAACCTTGACGATTCAATTGAAGTTCTTTCATAATTAATACTAACTTTTTACAATAACTTGGTGGTAATGCACAACGTTTACTTAAGATTTCTTCTAGTTCATCTTCTGGTATATCATCAACATGTAATTCAAGGAAACGATTTCTAAATGCACGTGATAATACTTTTCTACCACCATAAAGACCTGGTGGATTTTGAGTTGCAAATAACATGAAATGTGGATGTGGTTTAACTACTTCTTGAGTTTCTGGTATAAACAATTCTCTATTATCATCAAGTAAACGATTTAATGCTTCCAATACTTCTGATGGTGCTAAATTTAATTCATCCAATACAACCCAATATCCTTTACGTACTGCTTCAACTAATATACCTTCTTGGAATACTAATTTACCTTTATCATCTGAAATGTATTGACCAAGATATTCTTGAAGATCAGTATGTTCATGATTATTTATACGAATGAATCTATGTCCAGTACGAATTGCTAAATATTCAACCATTGAAGTTTTACCTGATGAAGTTGGACCTTGAAGTAAAATTGGATGTTCACGAGATACTAATACTCTTGCAATATTTGAAAGATTACATTTGATACTTGGTGTTAAAATGTAATGTGCTGGTATAATTGGTTTATCCATACCACATTCAATCCAAAATTGTTCAATTTGTACAAAACGTTCTTCATTACCATGAATACCTGTTTGATCACGTGGTTTATTTAATGGTTGAGTATACAATTTACCATCACCTTTTTTAATGTACTGTTTAATTAATGCTTCCATCATTGGATATGATGTTTTATTCAATTGAGTAAGGAATGACATTGAAATACCTTCATAAAGTGCTCTTTGAAATCCAAATGATTTAGTTACATGTTTAGTGTAATTTAGTGCACGTGATAATGTACGTAATGAAAAATTTGGTTTTTGATTACTACCATCCAACATTTTATTTTGACTTTCTAATTTTGTACGAATATAAAATTCAACTATATCTTCAATTGGTGGATTTGGTACTAAATTTGCTAATACAGTTTTAACAACAAGACATAAATCTGATTTATTATCTAAATCATCTACATAATATTCTGTGAATCTATTACGTATACCAGGTGGTAAATCTTTTTTACCAATATCAGTTGGTGGATTCATACATGCAAATACTTTGAAATTTGGATGACGTTCAACTGGTTCAACATCACCTTTTTCAGTTAATGTAATTGAACCACCATCAAATAATCCACTTAAACTTTCTAATGTTTCTGATGTTGCTAAATTCATTTCATCCAATAATACCCAATAACCTTTACGTATACAATTAATTAATGAACCTTCAACAAAACTAAATGCAAAATTATTTTTTGATTTTTCAAATTGCATTGTTAACTTTTTAATATCACTTGATAATTTTATCCATTTTTCTTTAACTTCTGAACGAATAATACGTTTTTTTGATGGTTGTTGTTGTTGTTGATCAGTTGATGTAGTTGTTGATGGTTGATCTTTTAATACTTTATTTTCAACCAATTTAATTGCTTTATTTAATAATGTGATAAATGATTTCCAATTTTTTGACATGAATGCATTATCAATCTTTTCAAGGAAATCAGTGTTATTTGATTCTGAAAATGTTTTTTTAAACATAGAGTCAAATCTAGTTTTCAATGGTAAACAAAGTAAACGCATTTCAACTGGTTTAAAACCACCAATTAAATCTGAACTATCAGATTGTTGATTTAAATTCAATACAATTAATTTTTGATTTAATTGATCAGCAATATATTGTACAACAGATGTTTTACCAGTACCAGTTTCACCAACTAATAAAATTGGTTCATTAAATTGAATTGAAATTGAAATCTTTTCCATTAATTTCAATGAATTCATTGTATGTGCAAATACAGTACCTTGTTTAGTTATACCAGATTCTTGTGATAATGATTCTGAATCGAAACGAGTATGTTTTTTACTTTGAATTTGAATACGATCACTTTTTTCAAATGATTTTAATGATGCTCTACCAGTTTTCATTTCAATTGCATTGATTTCAATTGATGGTTTATACAATTCAACATAGTAATTAATTCTATCTGGTGTTAATTCCCAAACTTTTCCAATTACTTCAGTTAGAGATTTTCTTAAATTCTTTTTACTAATCATTGAACAAAAACAATCTAATGCTTCAACAAATACAATTTCTTGCATTGTTGATGTAATAATTTGATTTACAACATTTGTAAAATTTAAACGTTGATTACATCTTTTAATCCATTTAATTAAATCTCTTGATGATATAAATCTACTTGATGGTATAATAAATTTATCAGTGTTACCAGTACCAGTACTACCAGAAGTAATTCCATTTTCTTCTTCAATTGTTGACATTGAAATTGATTGATTTGAAATAACACGTAATAATAAATTGAATGTATCAATAAATTTATTAATCATAATTGATAATTGTGGGAATAAAGTTGATAAAACTTGTTTCATTTCCAATGGTGATAAAGCTTCAATTACAACTCTTGTCCAAAGATGACTAAGAATATTTGCATTTTGATCACGAGAATGTGTACCAAATAAAGTTTGAGTAGCAAATAATTGAAATCCATTTGATGCTTCAATTACTTCACCACGACCAGGTATAAATAATGTTCTATTTTCTAATAATGGTATTAATACTGATAAAACTTCAATTGGTGCTAAATCAATATCTTCAATTAATATCCATCTACCTTGTGAAACTGCTTGTGTTAATGCACCAGCTTGCCATTTAAATTCACCTGGTGTATCACTTGTAATATATGTACCTAATAATACTTTTGAATCAGTTTGATCACCTAAATGAATTTTAATTATATTTTCATTTCCTGTTATTCTACTTAATTCTTCTACCATTGTTGTTTTACCTGAACCAGTTACACCTTCAATTAAAATTGGTTTACCCAATCCAACTGCAATTGCTAATGAATTTAAATTTTGTGAAACTGTATTTGTATAAACTAATTTTTGAATAATTGTTGATTCTTCATTTGTTTGTTGTGATTGTTGATGTTGATGAGCATCAAACTTTTTAAATAATAAAATACCACATACATCTACAATTGAATGATGTAAATCTGATTTATCAATTATACAATTTGGATATTTATATTCAATTTCCATATTAATATCACCATCTTGTTGTGGTTGTTGTTCTTGTGGTTGTTGATCTTGTTCTTGTTCTTCTTGTTGTTGTTGTTTGTATAAAAATAATTTAGTTGATTCTAAATTTAATAATTCAGATTCAACTTGAATAATTTGATTATGGTATTGTTTGAATAATGGTTTAATTGATTCAATTTGATGATCTGGTACATTTAATACCATAGACATTGATTTTATTACGTACCATGTAATCTTTGGATTTGTTGGTTTAATTTCCAATAATGAAAATAACGGTGACCAATCCCATAAATTTGAAAATGTATTTCTATTGAATGAAAGTAATCTATAACAACTTTGGACCAATGTTAACCATCTATCTTCTGATTCAACTGAAAAATTATTACATTGATTAATTGATTCAAAAATATTTTTATTATTCTGTATTTGTTTTTTATAATATTGTATAATAAGACTTTATAGTAGTAGTAAATTGGGAATATATTAGTATATATGTATATAAAGTAGTATAATGTAGTAGTAGTAGTAGTAGTAATTACCTTAATAATTGTGGTGATGTTGGTAAAAGTTGTGAAAAAATAAAAGTTATATTCTCAATTTCGGGAATATTGATTGCTGATTTATTGGATGAGGAGGTTGTTGTTGTTGATTTTTTTGATTTCTTTTTTTGTGTTGTTGTTGTTGCAGTTGATGATGATGATGGTGATGTATTATTACTATTACTTTTTTGAATATATCTTGATACTAAATCAACTAAAAGTGGTCTAAATATATTTGATATTAATAGAGTATGTTGTGATTTACTCATTAATAAATTTGAAATTTCATTAATTATAAATTGTTTATCTTGAAATGTATATTCATTTTCTTTTTTAACGAATATTAATTCTAAATTTTTAAAATCTTGAATATCTTGATTATTATTATTTTTATTATTATTTAATTCAAATTCTAATCTATTTATTGCCTTGAATACGTTAAATTTAAATTTGTACATTGTTTTGAATTAAAATGTGTGCGCTTTGTGTTTTAATTTATAATTATTATTATTTATTATTAATTATTTATTTATTATATTTATTATATATATGCTATATATATATAAGTATAAAATTTTAGAAAAAATTATGTTTCGTAATTTTTATAAAAACGAAAGAAAAAAAAAAAACGATAAAAAGCGAAAAATTAAAAAAAATTAAAAAAAAAATAAAAAAAAATAAAAGTTTTTTTGTTATAAATTTCATATGCTCATCACAATAATTTATTGGTGCATGTTTCTGCATACAAACTATCAATTCCAAGCAGTAGAGTTATAGAGATACCAGAGAATATCATACGATTTGATATAAGAGTAGATAATCATCATTTAAATATATCAAGTGTTAATCATCATCATCATTATAATGCCAGTGTTACATAAACTTTATATAAGTTTTCAAGTCAATTCAAAATCTTTCAAACAGAAGTCAAATATAAAAACGAAAAAAAATATAATGAAAAAAAATAAAAAAAAATAAAAAAAAATTGTTGTGATCAAAAAAAAAGATAATTTATACTTTACACATCACAATAAATTTTTAAGATATTTTTGGTAACCAATGTTATTATATGTGTATCATGACATCCAATATTTTATATATATTTGTTGTGACAATGTGTTGCTTATTGTAATAATAGTAATTAGATATTTTAATGTGTTCATGTGTATGATTCTGAAAAAAAAGATTCCAATAATTAGCACAGCGTAAGGAAACCATTAAAAAAAATAAAAATTAATTTTTTTTCTTTTTTTTTTTTTTTTTTTTTTTTTTTTTTTTTTTTAAAAAATATTTTTTTTTTTTTTTTTTTTTCATTTTAACAAAACACATAAAACACACACACACACACTCGCTTGTATATTACTTATAAGAAAAAAACTTTTTTATATATATCATTTTATTTTAAATTAATAAAGTAGTACATTAATATAAATTCACATACATACATACATACATCATTATATAACAATATACATTATATAAAAAAAATCAAAAAACACGCATACAATTAATAATAATAACAACACAAAAACAACACAAATAATAACATATACATATTAAATATATAAAAACATGTCAACACCGGCAAGACGTAGATTAATGAGAGATTTTAAAAGACTTCAAAATGATCCACCAGCAGGTATTTCTGGTGCACCCCAAGAAAATAATATTTTAATGTGGCAAGCAGTAATTTTCGGGTACGTAAATTGATTGTTGTTAATATACATATAATAGTATACAATACTAACTACCTTATTTGCTGTACAGACCAGAAGATACACCATGGGAAGGTGGTACTTTTAAATTATCATTACAATTTTCAGAAGAATATCCAAATGATCCACCACAAGTCAGATTTTTATCAAAAATGTTTCATCCAAATGGTATGTATATAGTGTTTGTTAAAGTATATTATTTATAATAATTCTAACAAATTTTCATATGAGTACAGTTTATACCGATGGTGCTATTTGTCTTGATATTTTACAAAATCAATGGTCACCAATTTACGATATCGCAGCAATTTTAACATCAATTCAATCATTATTATGCGATCCAAACCCAAATTCACCAGCAAATTCTGAATCTGCACGTTTATTCCGTGAGAACAAAAGAGAATACAATCGTAAAGTTAAAGAAATTGTAGAACAAAGTTGGGTTTAATTTATTATTAAATAAATAAATAAACATTATTTATTGTATTTTGTATATATATATATAGGGTAGAACGATAGAAAGATCAATGTGTTGGTGTAAATATATATTGTGTATTGCGTGATATTGTAGAAATGTTTTAATCATCACCACACCATCTTTTCCCTCTTTTAAAAAAATAGATTCATTTCAAACATTATCCTTATCATACAACCCCACATATATATATACAACAAATCAATCCAAATAAATAAATAAATAGATAAAAACAACAAACATTTAAACGATATCATGGTCATAGGCGGCACATTTTTTTTTATTTCGAGTGGACACAATATCTTTTTTTTTTTTATTTTTTTTTATTTTTTTTTTTATTAAAATGCAAACGCATACACACCACAACTAAATTTATAAAATAGATGGGGGGTGCATATCTTATGGTATATTATTAAATTTTTATATTTTTTTATGACAAATAATTATATGGTTTGTAGGATTTAAAGATTTAAAATTTATATATTGTTTTAATAGTTGTATATATTTCAATTTAAATGGGAATTTTATTTATTGTTTTTAGAAAATTAGAAAATATAAATAGTAAATAATAAAAAGAAAAAAATAATAAAAAGTAAAACACACACACACAAATGGAAAAAAACTATAATCAAATTGATAGTCATTGTTTATTCATTGGTGCAAAAGTATTATATTTAATATAATACTACTATAAAGTAATAATAATTTCAATAATAATTTTATAATACACTAATTTTTTATAATTTCAAAATCTTTCAGGGTGAAAATAAAGAAATATTAAAAGAACTAATCGAAATTACAATTAATTCAACAATTGATTCTAGAATTAATTATAATAATAAAGAAGGAAGTGTATTTGAAAATGGTTATTTTGAAACTAATAGATTTAAAGAATCTAAAAATAAAATAATAGAAAATACTAAAGTACTTTGTGAATATTTAAAACATTCAATTCAATATTCAAGTTTAAGATATAATGGTCATATGATTGAAGATCCATTAATAACTGGATATGCAGGTATGTTATCAGGTTTATTTCATAATCAAAATCAATGTGTACCACAAGTATCATATAGAACTTCATTAATTGAATATGCGGTTTGTATTGATATTTGTAAAATGGTTGGATTTGATACAACACAATTACCAAATTATTATGATAATTCAATTAAATTAAATAGTCAAATTGATATTACAAAAAATGAATTAAAAATTATCTATCCATTTGGACATATTACAAGTGGTGGATCAGTTTCAAATCTTGAAGCATTATGGTCATCTTTTTGGGTAAAATTAATTTCAATTTCAACAAAGAATGCAATTTTAAATCAAATTGAATTTGAAAATGCAAAACAATTTGAAATTGAATTATCAAATGGTACAATTAAAAGAATATTAGATTGTACAACATGGGAATTATTAAATGTCAATAGTGAAATATTAACAAAATTACATTATCAATTATCATTAATTTGTAATTTACCAACAAATACATGTTTAAATTTAATTAAACAATATCATGTTTCAACAATTGGTATTATTGAATTCTTTAATTCAAATGAAATTAAATCACCTGTATTTATTATACCATCATCAGCACATTATAGTTTTATTAAAGCAATTTCATTAATTGGATTAGGTTCAAAAAATATAATATCAATTACATTAGAATCAAATGGTAGAATGGATATTACAGAATTAAAGGAGAAATTAAATTATTGTATAGATAATGAAATACCTGTTATAAATGTAGTTGGTTTACTTGGATCAACACAAGAATATGCATGTGATAATATTGATTCAATTGTAACAATTAGAGAACAATTGAGGAAATTGAATTGTTTTAATTTTGATATTCATATTGATGGTGCATTTGGTGGTTATTTATTATCGTTAATAAGAGATGATTATCCAATTGAAAATCCATTAGATGATAAATTATTATTTCCAAAATCAATTCAACCAATTTCAAATGATAATAATAATTGTCCAATTGATTTATTTAATCCAGAATTAATATTAGGTGAATATAATACAAAACAATTAAATGCTTGTAAATATGTTGATACTATTACATTAGATCCGCATAAAACTGGTTATTTACCATACTCAAATAGTATAGTTTGTTTTAAAAATTCAAAATATAAAGATTATTTATCAAATTATGGTGTTTATTTATCAGCAGGTAATAAATCAATACCATTAATGGGTGTATATGGTATTGAAGGTAGTCGTGGAGGACACATTGCAACATCATCATATTTAACTCAGTCAATATTAAGACCAACTAAATTTGGTTATGGATTATTATTGAAAAGATGTTTAATTGCTTCAAAATTATTTTATGTAAGATTATTATTATTATCAAATTCATTAAATTTTAAAGCTATTACAATTGGTGTACAACCATCATTGGAAACATTAAAATATTTAAATGATAATATTTTAGATAAACAAGGTAACATTATTGATTTAAAAACAATTACATCAAATGAAACATTATTAAAAGTATTAGGTAATATTGGTTCTGATTTTAATGGTGTATGTTTTTGTTTTAATTTTAAATTATCATTAAATTTAAATGATGAATTTAATATGGATTATAATAAATTCATTCAATTTAATAAATTAATAATTGATAGATTTGAAGTTTTAAGAGGTCCAGATACAGATTTAATATTATCAAATACAAATTTAACTGATAAATATGGTAATAAATTTATAAATTCTGTATTTAATTCAGCTGGTATTAAACATAATATTCCAACAAATCAAATTTCATTACCATTTTTAAGATCAACTATAATGTCACCATTTATAAATGAAACTGTTAATGGTTCTTATTTAAATTATATATTTAATATTCTTTCAAAAGAAATTACATTAATTTCAAACCAATTTACACTTACCAGTTGCCAAGAATGATTAAAATTGAAATATAAATAAAAAAAAATAGTTATTGTGATCCAAATGATTTTTATTTAAAATTTAATAGGGATTAAATAATCCATCATTTTAATTATTATTGAAAGTTGATAAAATGAATGAAAATGATTATTCAATTGAATTTAATGGTTGATCAGATGATGAGGTAGTTGATGGTGACAGATAGAGTATTTGTAGGTACCTTTAAAACTAATATCACCAGTTGTATTTAATGTTACTGAATTTAATTTAATGAAATTTAAAGTTACTAAATTTGATTGGTTAATCATCAAAAACTTTTACCTTCCATTTTTTTTTAAAAAAAACATTTAAAACAGAGCTATTTTTAAATAAAGATAACTTAAATGTAAATAATATATATTCAAGATAATTATAAAAATAAACACAAATAACGAAAAAATAATGATTGTTAATTTGTATTTTTATTTTTAATTTTATTTTGATAGTGTAACACAAACTTTTACTCTTATTAATGCTTGATAGTTTATAAAATCATTATAGTCTATAGTACCAGTGGAATTGTTATAACATGATATAGATTTCATGATATTTTGGTAATATTGAGTATCACCAGATTCACATTCAAGATCATTACCAGTTTGACGATCAGATGGAGATAAAATTGATGTAGGTACTTGGATATCATCACCACCACTAAATTCATCATCCACAAAACATGCATCATAAACATTTGGAATCACTGGTTCAATTGGATCAGTAGGAGGTGTTGCAATGTAATAATAGGTTCCATAATTATTGATAAAATATGAAATGTAATTATTATTAAATGAATGAACAACCAAATCATTTGTATAACAATCGATGACCTTGTTGAATAATGAACTACTTGAACAATAAATTGTTGAATTCTTTGGAAAGAAGACTTTCTTTTTTCCGTCAGTTATTGTAACTTGACTTTTTTCACTGTAAATTAATAGGTAGTTGTCAAAATCATTATAAACACTACTTAAACAACCAAATGTTGAAGGAGGTGAAGTTGGAGGTGGAGTTGTTACAGGTGGATGAGTGAAAACAACAGATTTTGTTTGATCAATAATACAAGTTATTGTTTGATAAAATTGGTAATTTTCATTCAAATGAACACAATTAATTCCAAACGAATTAATATCCATTTCACATGATAATGAACTATTAAAATATTCCAATAAACCATTTGAATCTTTACATTTCATTGTTGAATTATTTGAGTTTTCAATGTTGAATGAATAAGTATCATAGTTGAATAAACTTGATGTTGTTTTGGTTGTACTGGCTAATTGTAAACCATTGCTTGATGTTGACAATGATAATGATGATTTTACAAATTGTGGGTCAAAATCTGATACCAGCATATAAGCCCAACCTTTTGATCTAGTCTTTATAATACCATTACTACCCGTGTATATTTCAACTTCTTTAAATTGTAATGCATCAAAAAATTGTTTAGCAGCTAATCGTAATTTTGTGAGTGCATTTGAAATAGTAGAATAAGCTGAAAACATGGAACTTAAATAAGGTGATGAAAACCTTGAAATAAGTGAAAATGCCAAATTAGTCATAAAATCTGATTCTTCAAGGTATGAAAAAAGAGTATTTAATTGTGTTTCTTGATTTGCAACTTTAACTTTAATATCTAAATTTCTACCTCTACCAGGTGGTACTAAACATGAAACTTTATTAACATTTATCCAACTCCAAAATAAACATTGAACATTGTTAATTGATACTGAACCATTTCTTGAATCGACTTTAGAAATCAAATCTTTTGGAACAAATTGATTACCAATAATTGTAATAAATTTATTACCTTGAGTTGGTGTTGAGTATCTTTTAGCGGTATCCAATTCTGGTTGTTTATAAGAGAATTTAGATTCTTTTGCATTTATTGGAACTGATGTTTGTCCTTTAATTTTAACAATAACAAAATGATCTTTACCTAAACCAGGTGGAATTTCACAGTTGATATCAAATGCGCTTAACCATGTTACATTTTTACATTGATAACCACCAATTGAAACATATGAATCTAGTTCCCAATTTTCAATTATATCAGAATTATTATAATATGGACTTAAAATATTAGTTGGAATATAATTAACACCGGTAATATTTAATTTTTGTGGTTCATCAGGTGGATCTTGACAATCAAAGTTTGTGCAATTACCACCATTTGTACCAGATGAATTGGTTGATAATTCCAATACCATTGGCGGATGGAATGAATAGGTATGAGTATACGGTGGACTATTTTCAAGTGGAATTGTAAATGAAATGTTTCTACCAACACTATGTGGGAAATCGCAAATGTATAAATCGAAATACGTTAAATAGTAATATGGATAAGTTAATTTTAATGTTGGACAATAATTAACATCTTGAGTTACATCTTCAATACCATCATTTGGAGTTGGAGTTGGAATTTCATCATCTGATCCATCACAATATGAAATTTCACAATTGACTGCGAAATCTTGAATCTTGAAATCCAAATAATTATTTATAGATGAACCTAAACCTCTACCAACTATCCAAAATTTATTTATAATTGATGTATTTAATAGTTGTCTATGAAGAATTTTATCAACTATTGGACTTGGAAAATAAAATGTAACTTCTTCATTTGAATATTGATCACCTGCAACCACAATTATACTTGCTGATAAATAA
>JACAFY010017502.1:0-14191 GCA_015252635.1 Dictyostelium capitatum | reverse complement strand
TTTTTTTTTATTTTTTTAAAATATTTTTTTTATTTTTTATTTTATTTTTTTTTTTTTTTTTTTTTTAATTTTTTTTTTTTTTTTTTAAAAAATTTTTTAAATTTTAAAAAATTTTTTTTTTTTTTTTTTTTTTTTTTTTTTTATGTATGTGTTGTCATAAATGCATGATTTTTATTTTTTTTTTATTTTCATTTTTTAGATTTTAAAAAACAAGTGTAATAATAGTGTGTTATTATTATTTTAGTTATAGCTATATAATTAATTATAATGTCAATTACTAAAAGAGTAAATCATGATAAATCAAAATCCTCTGAATCAGTTGTTGTAGATAAACAAACTAAAAACAATAATAAAAATAACACCAACGACAATAAAATCCAATTAAATAAAAATAGTAATAGTAGCAATAATAATAACAATAACAATAACAATAATAATAATAATAATAAAAAGAATAATGAATTATCAATAATTATAAAAGAAAAATTAAAATATCTAAGAGAACACTTGAAAGAAGAGTTATTCTTTTTATTTTGCGTTGGTGGAATATATATATTTTATTTACTATATGGTTTAGTACAAGAACAATTGTAATTATATCTTGAAATATTATTAATATTATGATATCATATTATAATATTAATATGTTTGAAAATCAATTACAGGAACATAACAAAATTTGGAATTGATAATAGAGTATTTGGGTTTACAGCATTTCTATTAGCATTACAATGTTTTTTTAATATGGTTTCAGCATGTATTGTTGGTATTTTCACAAAGGAACCAAAAGATACAACTCCATTTATGAAGTATGGATTCGTTTCAGTTTTATTGGTTATTTCTACATTTTTAAGTAATCAATCAATTCGTTATATTAGTTATCCAACTCAAGTATTAGCAAAATCATGTAAACCAATACCTGTAATTTTCATGGGTTTATTATTATTTAAAAAGAGATATCCATATTTAAAATATATTGTTGTCATTGTAATTTCATTAGGTATTTCTTTATTTATGGTAATGTACACATGCAATAACAAACAAATCTAAACAGTATAATTTACATACATATTATATCATACTAATTATTATTTACACTATTGTTTATCTTTTTAGTTACCAAAAGCATCATCAAAAAAAAATATTCAATTTGAAGGATCAGATCATATTTTTGGTAATTTCATTTTATTCGTTTCATTAATGATGGATGGTGTAATGGGTCCATTTCAAGATAATTTAGTTAGACAATATAAACCATCTGCAACTTCAATGATGTTAAATACAAATATTTGGAATTTATTTTTATTTTCAATTAGTAAGTGATATAGATTAATTAATTGTTATTATTATTATTAATAATAAAAAAATAGTATATTAATTTTTACTTTATGTGTTCTGTACAGTTGCATTAGTTAGAGGTGAAGTCTCAAAAGCAATTGAATTTATAATTGAATATCCTCAAGTTATTAAATTAATATTTGCATTTTGTATTACAAGTGCATTAGGTCAACAATTTATATTTTTGACTACAAATAAGTTTGGATCTTTAAATTGTAGTACAATTACTACAACTAGAAAGTTCTTTTCAATTTTAGTTTCAATCTTCTATTTTGGACATTCACTTTCAAATTTACAGTGGATTGCTATTTGTATGGTATTTGGTGGTTTAATATTGGATTTATATATTAGTTATAGTAATAAAAAAAAAGTTATAACTAAGGAAAATTAAATTAATAAAACTACAATAAAATAAAAACACTTGTTTTATCGCGATATATATTCATACATAAAACAAGGTGCACCAAATTTTAATTTTTTTTTTTTGATTTTTTTTTTGATTTTTTCGTGATCAAATTTTTAAAATAACTATAACCAGTAAAATGAATAAATTAATAATATTATTATTTATTACATTAATTTCAAGATGTATTTATTCACAAGATAGTTTTTCATCATCAACATGGTCATATTCTTCCTCTTCTTCTTTTTCTTCATCATCAACACAGGATGAATTAATTACTTATTTACCATATGATAATCAATGTAATAATTTAATTGGTGGTATTGGATTTGGATTAAAATCAATGACATGTTTAACAAATACTACAACAGGTAGTATATTTTCATTTGATTTATATGAACCTGAATATGTTAATTTAACAAGTTCTCATTGGGGTTATTGTTCAGATCCAATTTCAACACAAATATTTAAAGTTGGTTCATGTGGTTATTACCGTTATTCAAATTCAAATTATCTTGTTTCTAGAAGTACAGGTTTACCAAATATTCCAAAAAATTCATATTTAATTCAAGGATATGATTCAACTTGTTCAAATATTCAAAATTTTATGTATGCTCCAAATAATACAGTTGTTCAAGATTTCAAACAAAATTTACAAACTACATACCAATGCATTAATAATATACCATACATTAATGAATGTATTGATAATCTTTCAAATGATAATACATTCATTAATTCAAATTGTAATCAAACACCAACATCATCAATATGTTCAGAAGATACAAATTATATTTCAATTACTTGTGTTGTTTAAAAAAACCCCAATAATTAAATAAATAAATAAATATAATTTATTATTATTATTATTATTATTATTATTATTATTATTATTATTATTATTATTATTATTATATTAATAATAAAGTTTTTTATCAATTAATGATTTAAAATTATTATATACTAATGGACATAATAATGAAATTAATTTATCTTTTATAAATTTTAATTGTTGTAATTGTTGTTGTTGTAATTGTAATTGATCAATTGTAATACCATTATTACCATTTGCTATAAATTGTTGTTGTTGTTGTTTTGATTCATTTAATAAAACAATAAATAAATTAAAATATAAATTAATTATATATGTATTAAATGGTGAATCTTGAATTGATGAAATTAAATTATTACCAATAAATGATTGCTCAAATAATTGAATTAATTCTTTGCGAAGTGTTGAATTTAATTTATTTGGATTTGCAACATATTCAGCCAAAGGTAATAAAATGATATTTGATCTTGGTAATGTAAATAATAGATCACGTGAATCAATCATTTCTTTGAAAATATTATATTTTCTAAAGTTTCTAAGATCTTTACATTTTAAATAAATTTCAGGTACAGTTGGACAAAGTGATTGATCTTGATTATCAATATCAAATGTTAATGAAGGTTTACAATGACCATTTGAACAAATGTAATTCCAACCAGTTTCTTTGAGGGTTTGCGGTTGTTTATAAATTAAATTTGATTTATCTGATTTCAATTGAATGATTTCATTACAAATTTCACAAAATTCTTCAGTTAATGATGACTGAAACAAACATTGTGGACAATTACAAAAGAATCCAAACTTTTTCAATAGACTATTTCTACGTAATTCAACTCTATTTGTAATATCATCATATGCTAATGTAATTTCAGTACCAGGTTGAATATCATCAGATGCATATACAACCATAATACCATCTTTATCAGTGAACCAATTTGTATTTGGTATACATGAATGATTGAAATAACTTGCAAATGGATATAATCCACCACCATCAATTCTTTGTTTTAATTCATTTATAATACTATGTGAATTACAACCAATAGTTCTAATTAAATTTAATATATCATTTTTTGAAAGTAATTGATACCCATTGATATTTAATTTTTTTAATATATCAATGATTATACCAGATTGCATATTATATAAATATTCTATACTTGATTGAACTTTATTTGATCTTCTATAAAGTACATATGACAATCCTAATACATCATCAGCTGTATTTGTAATGTAATGATGGTTCTCTGAAATTGGTCTATTATTTGATGGGTCACCTCTTTTCTCTTTAATAACATTTAATACTACACCAATATATGATCTTAAATCATTTGCTAATTTATCGGTTTTACCTTCTACAATGAATGTATCTTCAATTAATTTATAACAGTCACATAATTCTTTTGGATGATGTAATTCTTTTAATGGTAAACAAGTATCACATACTAAATGTGCATTACAATCACCACATAGGGTATCATTTATTTTTGATTCTTCTATTTTTTGATAACAACATCCACATTGTTTAAATATTCTATCCCTAATTAAACTACTTGAAAATGGTGCAACCCTTATAATTTGTTCATTTTTTTTAATTAATCTATTACTTGTAACATATCTGCCACCATCATTTTCCAAACCACTTTGAAATTTAATTGTATCAATTATTGTTTGATCTCTTAATACACGATTATAGTAATGTTCTTCTTGATCTTTCTTTGCCAATATTAAAATTAATTCTGCTCTTTCAGTTATAGATTGTTCATTTGATTCAATTGATATTGATGTATCAATTGATTGTAATGCACCTTTATAATCACCTAAATATCTCTTGCATACTGACTGATAATAGTATGCTTTGGAATTATTATTGTTATATTGAATTGATACATTTGAACATTGTAATGCTTCTATAACTTCATCTCCATTTAAATATGTAATTGATAAATTTGAATAAACTATTGACATTAATTTATTAATTTCACTGTTGTTGTTGTCATTGTTTTTGTCATTGTCATTATTGATAAATTTATCTTTTTCATCATTATAATATTTTATTGCTAATTGATAATATGTTATTGCTCTTTTATTATATCCTTTATTATCATCTTGCCCATATTCATAATTTCCCTTTTTCTTTAATTCATTAATTTCATGTATAAATTTATTCATTGTGTGTGTTTGTTTTTATATCAGTGGTGTGGTGGTGTTTTGAGTTTTATGAAAAATTTAATTTAATTTTTTTAAAAAAAAAAAAAAAATAAAAAAAAAAAAAAAAAAAAACAGATATTTATTGCATTTATGAAAATTGTTGATTGATTAACAAAAAACATTTATCTCCTTAACTCTTTTTATATTTTTTTCTTTTCAAATAATAATCATACTATTTAATTCATCGGTATCATTTATGACCACTGATATTTTCTTTTTGAAAATAATAATTATTTTTTACATAGATATTTTTTAATAATTTCAGAATTAAAGTTATTTTTTTTTCTCTATTAAAATTTAAAGATAATAAACAAAATAATATTTATTATAATAATGAAAGATAATAATAAAATGACAAAAATGTATAAGAATCTTTAACTACACACACATATACACAAACACACACTTTTTAAAACAGTTATAAAAAAAATTTATTCTTCATTACTTTAAATTATTAAAATTTTGTACAATAAATGTAGACATGTATTAATTATGAAAATAAAAAGATTTGCTAGATGTGGTGTTTATAATTTGTATAGTCGCAATATTCAGTAAATACCCATTTATAGCAATTTTAATAAAATAATTTTACGTTTAAATTTTTCTCAATATTAATTATTATAAAAAGTTTATTCTATTTATTATTTTAAATTTACAAACACACTCTAAAATGGATATTTCTATTATAATAGTTTTATTTGTTTTATTAATTTTATTAGTTAGTTTAATTTTTATAAAACATGTAATTATTCACATATTGTTTTAAAGTTTATTGTGAATAAATTTATTAATTCAAAATGTACGTTTTTATAGATTTATTTAAATAGTAAAAATGGAACAATAAATGGTCCAAAAGGTATACCACTTTTTGGTAACTTGTTTGATTTAACTAATGGAGAGGTACATTTAAAACTTCAAGATTGGTACAATGAATTTGGAAAAATATATAAATTTAAAATGGGTACATTAGATACAGTTGTTTTAACAGGATATCCAATTATTAGAGAAGCATTTATTGGTAACAGTTGTGCATTTGTTGATAGATTTCAAAAAGATAGTAGATTAAAAATTTGTGATTCAAATATAATGATATTAAATGGTGATAGACATAATATACTTAAAAAGATAGTATTATCAAAAATGACACAAACATATATAAAAAAAATGGAAAATCAATTCATTTCCGAAGAATGTCTAAAAATTATATCATTTTTAGATAAACATGCTGAAGATGGTACACCATTTTATATAAATGATTATATTAAATTATTAGCTGCAAATGTTATAATATCATTTACATTTGGTACAAAATATTCATTTAAAAATGTAAATGATTCAAAACACTTAGTTAAATGTGCAATTAATTTCTTTTCATCTGCTGGTAAACCATTCTTTTCAGATTATGTACCATTTACAAGTATATTCTTTAAAAATGCAAAATTATTTAAACATAGTAAAGATTTATGGATTGAAGTAATTAAAATTATTGATAAATTTAATATGGATAATAAGAAAAGAGATAATGATGATGATAGTAATACTACAAATGAATTAGAACAACCAATTATAATTAATTTATTAAATGCATATGAAAAAAGTGAAATTACATATGATTCAGTTGTAGGTACTGTAATTGATTTAATTGGTGCTGGATCAGATACAAGTGCATCAACAATTTTATTTTGTATATTCGAATTGGTAAATAGTAAACAAATTCAAGATAAATTATATTCAAATTTAAATAATAGTTTAATTGAAATTGAAGGAAATAATACTAGTGTTGATAGTAATGTTGACGATGATGATGATGTTAAAATATTAACATTAAGTAAATATCGTTCATCATTTTCATATTTAACAAAAGTAATGAAAGAAACATATCGTAAACATCCTGGTACACCAATTGGTGTACCACATATATTAAGAGAAGATGTTGAAATTGATGGTCATAAAATATCAGCTGGTACACAAATATTTCAAAATGTATTTGCATCACATAGATGTGGTAAAACATATGAATCACCAAATGATTTCATACCAGAACGTTATGATAATGATAATTCAACTTCATTCTTTAATTCAAATTTATTACATTATGGAACTGGTGTAAGAGATTGTGCTGGTAAAGTGTTGGCTGAAGCTGAGATATTCACTTTTATTGCTACTCTATTTTATAGATATGAATTTATTAATCCTAATCCATCAATTCCTTTAAATACAATGGGAAATTTTGGTATAACAATGACATGTCCTGAAAATAAGGTGGTAATAAAAAAAAGAAAATAAATTTAAAATTTTTTATAATTTCTTGTAAAAATTGTCAAAACTTTTTTTTTTTTTTTAAAAATTCATGTTTTGTTTTTTTTTTATTTGGTTTTTTATTTATATATAAAAACTAAAAATGAATGTTCAATATTTAACGTTTCATCAAAAGTTAATTAGAATAGGATTTGAAAAGAATAAAATTTATAGTGATACTAGAAATGAAATTATTGATCTTAAAATTTCATTTATCAACATAAAGAAACCAACAACTAATGCGACAATAACAACTACAACTACAACAACAACAACACCAATAATAAATAATGAATACTCAAAATCATTAAATAAAAAAGGGTATTTTGAAATTGTAGGATTCGAAAAAGGTATAGATCATAAAATAAAATCAAGTTCAATAGTATATCAATCTAAAACCGATAAATTTATGTCACTTCAAGCACAAGCAATTATAAATGATACAATACAAAATCAATTTTTAATATACTTATTAATTCAAGTTAAAAATGAAGAAGATCAAAAAAAGAATTTACGATTTATATATGGTTATTTCGATTTATCAACAGATACATTCAATATTGTAAATAGATTTCAATTACCAAATAATATAGATGCAACATCAACATCAACAACAACATCACCATCATCATTATACACTCATAAAATATTGGATGGTCCAAATATAATTTCATTTAATAATAGTAATAATACATTTTACACTCAAACTATTGATAACTCTGGTTATTCTGATGATTATAAATGGATATCATTTGAATATAAATCTACAAAAGATTCAAAACCAATTTCATATTATACAACAACAACAACAACTAATAGTAGTAGTGATAGTGATACTGATAGTGGTAATAATAACAATTCAATATTAAATGAAGATATATATCAACAAATTGAAATACCAACTGTAATAACATACACACATCAACCATCATCAATTTTTAATAAAATTACACTAAACGCCAGTAGTAATGTTCAAAATACTACAATTAAACAAAAGATTACAAGTAATACACCAATTTTAAATAATTTACAACCAAGAATAGAAATTACAAATCAAAATGAATTTCATGTAATCAAATCAATTGGTGGTTTAATTATTTATGCAATTCTAGTAGATACAACTATATTAATATTTAATAGTAAAAACGATGATAAACCAATATGGGAATTACAATTACCAAAAAGACCATTAAATATTCATTTCACTTCAATTCCATTAATATTTATTACAAATAATAATAATAATAATAATAATAATAACAAAGTTGATGACGAAAAGTTTAAATGGTCACAAGGTTGTGTTGTTGTAAATTATCAAAAAGAAGATGGAGTTCAAGTTTATTCATTATCAACTAAAGAGATTTTAAATGAAGTTAAAAAAGCACAAGAAGTTTGGATTGATGATTTCCTATCGTATGGATTTGATCAAGTTTTAATTCGTCATATTCCACCCGAAAATTCAAAAGTAGTTACACTTTCAATGATACCATTAAATTGGATACCTGAAAATAAGAAAATTAAATTATTAGATGATGGTAATGAATCTCTACCACAATCTAAAAAACCAGTTGCACTTGAAATAATTATGGATTCATTATCAAAAAGATCATTATTGGCAAATCAAGAATACAAAGAATTGGAACAACAATATAAATCTAAACAATCTTTATTAGATCACTCTTTAAAAGTACTGGAATCATTTGGTAAACCAACTTCATTTAAGAGTTCAAATGGGAATAATAGTGGTATTGGTAATAGTAGTTTAACAAATTGGGATTATGAATTTATTTCATTATTTAGTGGTGATAATAAAAAACAATTACAATTATTTGATGTATCAGCTGAACCAATTAAACCAATTTTAGAATCAAAATCAATTTCAATAAGAGGTAATACTCTATATTGTAATATTGAATTAAAGAAATCATTTAAACCATATACTATAGTATCAGCATTTTTATTTTGTAAAGATATATTTCAACTTGTTACAAAATTAAATTTTACAATTTCAAATAGTAACCATGTATATGGTATTGATATTGATGGTATTGGTTCGAATAATACTACAACATTGTTATTGGAAACATCTTTACAAAATTTAAATATTGATTTCAATTCAACAAATTTAGTAAATATATTTATAGAATGGGGTTTTACAATTACATCAAAAGAAATATCACCAATTGAATCACCAAAAAAGAATCAAATTGGTACAACTACTACCAATAGTAGTAGTGGTAATAGTCAAATAAATGAAATTTCATATAGTAATGATAATATATATTCAACATTTTTAGAATCATTTTATTTAAATGATTATATTGGTAAAAAACAAATTACAAAACAACTACAATTATCATCATCACCATCAATTAGATATCCATTTGAATTGGATTTTATAATCACTGGTAATAGAAATTCACTTTCAAAATTAAAATTACAACAATTGTTAACTGTGGAAGATGGGTTCTCAGTTTTTGAAAATGAAGATGATAAATCAGTATTGGTATTCACTTCAAATGATGATCCATTTATAAGTTTTGAATTTAATTCATCATCATCAAGTAGTAATAGTTTAATTTCATTTCATATAAATTCAGTTTGTTTATTTACACTATTGGTAAATCTAAAAACATTTATTGATAAAGTTAAAAATGTTTCAGTTGGTGGTGGTTCAATTAATATTAATTTATCAAATAGAATAAATGAAAATACATGGAATTTCAAATTGAAAAAAGAATTAATTGCTCAATTAAAAGATGAATTTGTAATGTTATCAACACCAATTCAAGATTTAAATAATTTTTCATCAAAGAATCAAAAAGAAACATTTTTAAAATATCACCAATTCTATCAAAAAGTATATCAATCTAAAATTGAAACTCAATCTTTATTATATCATTTAGAATTATTAAATAAATTTAATTAGATTTGTAATTGGAGGGGTGTGTTTGGTATGATTAAAAAAAAAAAAGTAGTAATTTTTATTTTTATTTATGAAATCATTAAAATATGTATGTACATATGTACAATACATCTATTATAAGAGTTACAATACTTCTTTACTACTAATAGTAATAGAGTGTGGTTATCATTACCACATAAATGATAACTTTATGTTATTATTTCTCTCTCTCTCTCTCTGCTTGGTATCATTTCTTTTGTTATTATTGTTTATGTACAATATCTTTATCATTTAAATTTTGTTGTTTTTGGAATTCCATTTCTTGAACTCTTAATTTCATATCAAGTTCATCTAATTTCTTTGCTTTTTCTTTAATTGATTTTTGTCTATCATTTTCATTTAATACATCCTGTGTGTCAAACAAAATTAAAATTAATATGAATGATAATAATACATCACTATCAAAAATTTAATAATTTAAATACGCACATTAAAACTTGGAATATCGTCTGTCCTGAATGCTAACCATCTATTCCAAACTGATGATATAGAACGTGGATTTGGTTCTCTAATAAAGTAATCTACTTGTCTTCTTGAGTTACCTTCTTCGTCAATAAATTGGTAATATCTATTTAAATGTAAATCTTCACCAACAAATGTTTTGTTTCTAAATTTATCTAAACCACTTTTCTTTAAATAGTATATAAATCTATTCATATTCATTGTGTAAGTTGTGTATATGATATGCGATTGTTGGTTTGGAAAAAATGAAATTTAAAATTTTTTTTCATTTTTTTTTCAGAATAAGAACGCATCCGGAGAAAAATAGTGGGCATTTTTTACATATTAATTTTTTATATGAGAATATCAGTTTGATAAAAAATTTGTATGACAACGCAACCCCTTATATAAAAAAAAATTATTTTTTAGCACTCGGATGCGTTCTCATTCTGTTTTTTTAATAAAAACAAATTTTATAGATAGAAGTTTCATATGCATAAACGAAAAAGAGACAATATTAAAAACAAGTTGTTTAATCAACAAGGTTATAAATTTGAAAGTTATTTGGTTTATTTATATCTATATTAGAAAACACTTATTCATAAATACCAAATTTCATTCATAACTTTAACTGTTTTTTTTAAAGTCAATTTTTAATTCAAACGTTTGTGTGTGTATGTATTCTTTGTTCTAAATTATTTGTCAATTGAAACAAGAGATTTATATATAACATATAAAGTAAAAAAAGGAAAATGATTTGACATCAGAATAGATGATGTCATGGAACAGATATTTGACTACTGATAAATATCATACCCTTTATGATTCCTACAATAATTTTTACTTTATATGTTTTACTATATATAACTTGCAAGAAATATAAAAATATAATTATTATAATAGTAGTGGTGTTGGTATGTATATTATTGTATATTTAAAAATTACACTCATATGACCACCACTAATAACTTTTTTGTTTCATAATTTAGATATAATAATCAAAAAGAATTAACACACAGTGGATACTCAATATTAATGGATAAGTTTTTAATTAGCAAACTTAATTATATTTGGAGAAGTCCAACAGTTATTTATACTACTAGACCAAATTGAACAAGTTTGGAGATTTGTTTTCTTAAGTTTAAAAAGGAATTCACCACCATTTTTTTTTTTTACCTAAATAGGTAATTTGACAACATCCCACCATATACATTTCTGTATTGGTGGTTGTGACTTAGATTTTTATTGTTTTAAAGTTGTTGAATTGTTATTGTTTTAGTTATTGTTGTTGTTGTGTTATTATTGTTGTGTGCATTGTCGTATGAAGTTTGTTCTGATTGCGCAATACTGTATTAAGTGTTCTGGTATTGTGATCTTCATTAGTTTGTTATTCCATTTCTTGCTGATTTTTACCAATCTGTTTTGGATTGATATGACGTGTTTGATTAACTGTTCTGTAGTTGAGCAGAATTTTTCTTTTCTTATTGCTACCGATGTTATTTTAAATGTACGATCCCAATCTGCTTCTTTTGCGTTTGTTAACCTGTACATGATTTGATCAGTTGCTATTTCTATTAATCTTTCGTTGTGTACCATTGAGTTTCTTCTGTGACACCACCAAAATTCATTTTTTAACTCTCGAAATCATCAAACTCGCGTATGTGGTCTAGTGGTATGATGCATCCCTGCCACGGATGCGAACTGGGTTCGATTCCCAGCATACGCATAACTTTTATGTTTATTTTTTTCCCCTCATTTCGAACACAAGCCCGCTTGCAAGCGAGAATGCTCAATTTAAATCTAGTAGTTTTATAAACAGGACAAACCTGGAATCATGACACAACTTAGGTAAAAAAAGTAGTTTTGTATGTTATGGGAAAAAAAGAAATAAAAAAAAGAAAAAGAATTTGCAGTACACAACATAATAATTTATTTTTATTTTATTTTAATATAGGATATATATTTTTTTTTTTAGGATAAATCATGGGTAAAAATTAGGAAATTAGCATATCCTTTTATTTTGGATAAGGATGCTTCTTTTTTTTGAAAATATCCGGATTTGGATAGATGCGTTGTTAGGTAAATTTAATTGGAGCAAGGCAATAGATTTTGAAAAAGCATCTTTAAAATGTTGTGTGGTAGGAAGTATACCAGAAATAAATATAGTGGCATTCCTCTTCCCTCGCATTCAACCATTCAGAAATATAAACCAAGTGTAGTACTCTATAGTAGTCAAGGTATATTGGTATCAAGATTGTTGGCAATAAGAAAGGTGTGTGGTAGTAAAGGAGATATTGGAGAGGTTATAGCAAGTATTATGTGGGATGAAATTGATTTACTAGGTGGTGTTCATATACATAAAAAAGGCAAGGAAAGAGATTACTCATTAATTGGAACGGTTAACGGAGATATTAATATTGGTAGCAATGATGTTAACAAGATACCTTACTACTGGAAAGGATATTATTCGATTTACTAGAAATGCAGCATAGGAATTCAACATTCATGTTGTTGTTGGTTCTTCTGATGGTTTTGATAAACAAGATTTTATTTCATCTGCAATTTTCCACTCCATATCTTGTTGTTCAGCTGGTTACAATGATAATATTCTGTTTAAATGTAAACATTGTATTAATGTACCGATTGATAATACAGAAAGTGGATCAATATTAAGTGGTTGAATTGGTGGTGCAAATGGTATTGCATCGGTATTGGGTGGTGCAATTGGTGGTGCAAATGATATTGGATCAATATTAAGTGGTGGTATTGGTGGTACAAATGGTATTGGATCAGTATTGGGTGGTGCAATTGGTGGTGCAAATGGTATTGGATCAGTATTGATTGGTGGTATTGGTGTGCAAATGGTATTGGATCAGTATTGGGTGGTGCAATTGGTGGTGCAAAAGTTGAATATGAATAATACAGACAAGTAGATGTACCATCAATTCAACCAAAAAATGTAATGATAGCTCATAATGCTGGTTTTGATTTTAGAGTATTGGTTAATAATTATATAGAGCATATCAAAGGTGGAGAATTAGATCATTTTTTTAAAATAATATCAAATGTATATATCGTCGATTCAATTCCATTATTTAAGAATCATCCATTTACCTTTGTTGATTATTCTTTGGATTCAGTTGTTGATTATTCCAAAGTTGGGAACTTTGTAGAAAAAATACCTGGTGGTGTAAAACGACACACCAGTCCTACAGATGTGTTCTTATTAACATCGTGTCTTGAAAGTGCACACTCTACCTCAAACTCTACAAAGTTTAACATCAAATAATTTAAAACGTAAAGCTGACCAAACAAACATTATTGATAAACCACATAAACGTATCAACTTACAATTCAACCCTATATCATCAAATCATTCATCAATAGAAATATCACACCATTTAAATCTTCACCAATACTTATCCAAATTCCTTCAACCCTCAATTAATACCTACAATCTTTTACATTTCGCGATTATTAATAAGTTAAAATCAAATCTTGATAAAGAGCAACCATAAACTGACGTACAAGATCAAGTTGGTTTCAAATATCAATTAATGATGTTAGTGAATCAAGAGTTGCAATTGAAGGTGGTATTCAATCCATTGCAACTGCAATGAAAAATCATCCAAATCATATTGGTATTCAAACACAAGGTTGTGGTGCATTAAGAAATTTAGGTTGTAACGATTCAAATAAAATT
>JACAFY010017492.1:0-14222 GCA_015252635.1 Dictyostelium capitatum | reverse complement strand
ATCATTACAAGTTGAAACTGTATTATTATTATTTAATCAAATGAATAATAATGTACATCAAGATGTATTTGATTCAATATTAAATTTAGATATACTTCAGGTTTTAAAGGATTGGTTGAACAATTTACAGGTTCTTCATCAATCATCATTATATCATTTCAAATCATATAGAAATGAATTAAAGAATAAATACCAAACAATTATTGGTATTTCATTTAATAATGGTATGGTTGAACAATTATATTCAAAATTGAATAGATTACAACAACAATTACGTATATATAATAAACTTGGTAAATCAATAACTCATTATCAATTATTGGAAATATTAGAACCATTAATTTCAAATAAATATAAACAAATTAACAGTAACAATTTATCAATCCTTGAAATGTATTTAAAATTAAAAAACATTACCTCTAAAGATATAACAACCCAAGTATCAAGGGATATACCAAATGCAAAAGAAATTCAAGATGAATTATGGAGTGGTAAATTTGGACCATCAGAAGCATTAAATGAATTAAATCAATACGAACCAAATTATTTAACTTTGGATCATTTATTTGGAAGTAATGGCAATTTATCAATATCTGATTATAAATTAGAAACAATTTTGGAAAATACAGATTTCAGTTCAATTTCAAGTGTTCAATTTAAATCAATTATCAATTTAATTAAAGTTAAAGAATTAAAACGTATTCATTTTAAAAACAGTGTTCAAATTGATTCAAATATATTAAAACAATTAAAAACTGATTTAATTGCAATGTTGGATTTATATGGTTGTACATTTACACTATTAGATTTTGATACCATTTTCAAATCATTAATTTCATTAAAATTATCAAATTGTTCAAATTTAATTACAGTTAAATTGGTTGCACCAAATTTAAAAGTTTTAAAATTATCAAATTGTAAACAACTTTTAAATTTAAATGTAAATTCACCTGATTTATTACATTTACATTTAAAAGCAACAAAATTGGATATTGGTAATTTAAATCAACAATTCAAAAAATTGGAATATTTAAATCTATCTGAACGTTTATTATATAAAGAAATAATATCATTTGGAAAATTAAAATGTTTAAATATCAATTCAATGGTTAATTTACAACAATTAATTGTACTGTTACCTTGCATTGAATTGATAAATTTGGAAAATTTTTCTAAATTATTACAAATTGATCTAAAAGAATCTGAAAATTACCAAGAAAATCACAATAATTTAATCAATGTTTTAAGTTGTCGTTTTAAAATGGAATCACATACTTTATCAAGAGATCCTTCTTGGAAATAAATCCTTTTTGGAAAAAATCAGATATAATAATAATGAATATATATGATAAACAACAAAAAAAATTACATGAAAATATATCAGAATTTTCAGAATTAGCATATCATGTAAAAATAAAATACGAAATAAAGAAATTACAAAAAAATATAAATGGTAAAGACATAGGTACACACGAATTAATTGACGAATTAACAAAATTAATAAAACCTGCAAGATTATTATTGGATCATGATAGAGATGTTCAAAATAACTTTATATTTTCAAATACAACAGTTGATCATCCAATATTTAAATCATTTTCGGGAAATTTAAATAAAGTTGATTCAATAATTGAAATTTTAAAAGAAATAAAACAATTGGAATCTTTGAAATCATTGGGTATACTATACAAAGAATCACATTTATCATTTATTCAGGAGTTTGTTGGACATGTAAATTCAACAAAACCAAATACATCAGTTGATATATTTAAAACATTACCATTTGTAATTAGTGAAGATTTAGAAATCAATCAAGTTAAATCATTGGATAAATCATATAAAATGTTATCATATAAAAATGTTAATCATGAATATTCAAGAAAAGAAGGTAGTAAAAGTCTTAGTATTGGTGGTTTCTTAAATGATGTTTATTTAAAAGTTGATAATAATTCCGGATTATTAAAACCAGCAAAAGAATATGCAATTTATCAATTTTATAAATCTTTATTTCAACAATTAGAGTATACAATGGTATCACCAACTCAATTATTGGTATTAAGTAATATTCAAATTTTATCACCTGATATTTCTCTATCAAATGTTAGAAAAGAATTAATTCAATTAAAATCAAAATATAATACAAATTCAACTGAAGTAGTGTTAGAGCATCAACCTGATTTTAGATCCGAGATAGAACTTGCATTAACTCCTGTTCGTGAAGTATTTGTTCAAGCATCATTAAAAACAAATGGTAAAACACTTGAACAATATTTGGAAGATAAAAATGAATCAGATTTTGATTATTCAGATTTAGATTTTGAAAGTTTTAGTGGTCATATCATTTCAAGTTTATTGGTTATTCCAACAGATTATAAAGCTGATAATTTAGTAGTTGAAGAAGGTACTTGGAATAATTGGTATTGATAATGATGAAGCATTAGATTCATTAGAATTTAGAAAAAAATCTGATGGAACATATGTTGGGACATTTGTTAGAATTAAAAACATATTATACACTTTCAAACCATTAATGAATAAACCAATACATGAAAAAGTTAAAAATCAAATCATTCAATTTAATCCAAATTTATTCATTTTAAAATGGTTACTATCATTGGATGCTAAACAATCAAATTACGAATCATTAATATCATTACCATTAAATTTACATGATTCAGTTGACGAAAATCAAATTAATAAAGCAAAAGGAAATATTCGAGAAGCATTGGACATACCATTAAAATTTAATAACGGTTGGATTAATTTAATGGTATCAAGATTTAAATTAATAATTGAATTATTAAACCAAGATAAAAACAATGAATTAACACATCAACAATTATTTTCACAAGTTCATCTATATGCAAGTTTATATTATCATTCATTATCAAAAGTACATAAACATCCATTAGATCAAATTGCATCAATTTATAGATTTGAATATACATTCGAAAAATTATTTGAAAAATATCCACCATCAACTAGATCAAGAAATTAATCTAGAAAGTAATCCAATTTCAATTAAAGATTCAATTAAAGAATTGATTTCAACAACAAATTATAATGATCTAAAAGATTCACCTGTTGATTTAATTGAATTCATAGATATGGTTTTATCAGATGTCAGTATTGGTTATTTTAATCAAACATGGTATGATTCAAAATTATTAATTTTAATTACATTAATTCAAAATGGTGTATCAATTATTCTAGTTGATACATTTATCAAACATTTTAAAATCAGTAAAAGTGAAATACAAAATTATAGTATATCAATTCTTCATACAACAGTATTGGCTAATAATATCAATTTAATAGGTCTAATTCAATTTTTAGTTTATCATTTCAATTTGGATATTGAAAAAACTGAAAATGGTTCAACCCCATTAGATTTTGGATCTCGTGCAGTAACACTAATTCAAGATGAATTTGGTAATGGTATTTATTTTAAATTTGAACCACAATTTCCTGGTACTGAACTCGCAGTAACTAGATTGTCAGAATCATTATTTGGTAGTAATTCACATTTATCACCATATTGTGAATTAGTTTCAATTAATAATTTACCTGTTTTAATGATTCAACAAATTCCTGGTAAAACATTATTTGAAGTTCTAAATGAAGATCCAAAATTAATTGATTCACTTGATAGTTCAAATATATCAAAACAATTAGTAATGGCAATGATATCAAATAATGGTGATGGTAATTTAGCTAATTTCATTATAAATCAAAATAAATTATATTCAATTGATAATGACCAATCATTTATGCCACCAATTTCAAAGCAAATTGGTTCGATTTTATTTGGAAAACAATCATTACA
Organism: Dictyostelium capitatum; assembly: GCA_015252635.1. Taxonomy (NCBI): domain Eukaryota; phylum Evosea; class Eumycetozoa; order Dictyosteliales; family Dictyosteliaceae; genus Dictyostelium; species Dictyostelium capitatum. Next base: position 10,396 of record JACAFY010017492.1, on the reverse strand, counting down.
AGTTGAAACTGTATTATTATTATTTAATCAAATGAATAATAATGTACATCAAGATGTATTTGATTCAATATTAGAATTAGATATATTTAAAGTTATGAAATCGTGGCTTATTAATTTACAATATCATCATCAATCATCATTGGATCATTTCAAATCAAATAGAAATGAATTAAAGAATAAAAATCAAACAATTATTGGTATTTCATTTATTAATGGTACGGTTGAACAATTATATTCAAAATTAAAGAGACTACAACAACATTTAGTTAAATATAAAAAATCTGGTAAACCATTAACACATAATCAATTATTGGAAATATTAGAACCATTAATTTCAAATAGATATAAACAAATTAACAGTAACAATAATTTATCAATCATTGAAAAGTATTCAAAATTAAAAAGCATTACCACGAAAGATATTTCAGCTAAACTTTTGACATGTTCAACTCATCCAATAGCACATCTTTTAGAATCAAGGGATATTCCAAATGCAAAAAATATTCAAGATGAATTATGGAGTGGTAAATTTGGACCAACAGAAGCATTAAATGAATTAAATCAATATGAATCAAATTATTTAATACTAGATCATTTGTTTGAAAGTAATGGCAAAATAATAAAACCAGTATCTGATGGTGATTTAGAAACAATTTTAAAAAATACAGATTTCAGTTCAATTTCAAGTGTTCAATTTAAACCAATTATCAATTTAATTAAAGTTAGAGAATTGAAACGTATTCATTTTAAAAACAGTGTTCAAATTGATTCAAATACATTAAAACAATTAAAAACCGATTCAATTGTAATATTGGATTTATCTGGTTGTACATTTACACAAGTGGATTTTGGAAGCTTTAAATCATTAATTTCATTAAAATTATCAAATTGTTCAAATTTAACTACAGTTAAATTGGTTGCACCAAATTTAAAAATTTTAAAGTTATCAAATTGTAAACAACTCACAAATTTAAATGTAAATTCACCTGATTTATTACATTTAAATTTAAAAGCAACTACATTGAATATTGGCAATTTAAATCAAAAATTCAAACAATTGGAATATTTAAATTTATCTGAACGTTTATTTGACAAAGAATCAATATCATTTGTTAAATTAAAATGTTTAGATATCAATTCAATGGTTAATTTAGATCAAGTACATTTCAAATTACCTTGTGTTCAATTAATAAATTTATAAAATTATAAAAATGAATTGAAAATTTCAGTAATTGATCCAAATGAAGATGTACACGATAATTTAATCAATATTCTAAAAGACCGCTTCATAATTATTAATTATAGAAACGATTTTATGTTATTCCAAAGTGAACTCAATCCAGCAACAATACGTGAAATACATTTTTATAATGAAACAAGTACTCAAAATCCAAAATATAATTTAGAAAACCAAGAATTACATGTACATAGTTATTATAAAGTTGGTGAAAATGTGTTTCATATGTTAATGTTCCCTTCTGGTTTCAACAAAGTATTTTTTCAAGATGGTTATAACAGAAGTTTTCATAAATACTATTTTGGTGATAATTTTAGTGAAGTAAATTTATATGATGTTAAATATCCACTTGAAGAAGGAACAATTTCGGATAATCGTTATGCACCAGATTTAAAATTCCATGATGGTTACAATCATTTAATATCCCCAGGTGTAATACCAAGGACTGTTGGAGAAATACATATTCATGATATTGGTCAACCATTAACAATTGGATCAATACCTGAATTAGATTCAAAATTAGAACATGGTTCATTATATATACATGAAGGATACAGATTTCAATTGACATCTGGAATTATATCTCATCCAGTTCAATTAAAATCTGGAATAATTCTTGGTGTTCGTAATTTACATTTATTCAACATCAAACAACCATTAATTGAAGAATCACTTCCAATTGATATAAACTTTAATACTTCGTGATGGTTTTAATCATCAATTAACATCAAGTATATTAAGAGATGTTAAAAAATTATGTCTATGTAATATTGGTTCCCAATTAACAATTGGATCATTACCTAATGGTTTAGTGAAACTTATACTATGTAATGGATTCTCAAGTAAATTAGAACCTGATATCATACCAAATTCAGTTGAGCAATTATATATTGGTAATATTAAACATTCATTGGATATAAAATCCATTCCAAATTCAGTAAAGATATTACAATTTAATAATGGTTTCCAATATCCTTTAGAACCTGGATTCATTCTAAATTCAGTTGAAGAATTACATATTGGTGCAATCAAACGTAATATTTCATTGGGTTCAATTCCAAATGGACTAAAGAAATTAATATTTGGTGATGGCTTTCCGTTTGAATTATCAAGTGATACCATACCTGATTCAACTAAAGAGCTAATTATACTTGGTATCATTAAACCATTAACAGTTAAATCAATACCAAAGAATTTAAATGCACTTTATATTACTTATGAATATCATCATAAATTATCAGCTAATGTTATTCCAAATTCAATTAAAGAATTACATTTTTACCTTTTTAATCATTATTTACTTTCAGGTTTTCCAACTTCTAAAATTATATCTGGAAGTCCTCCCATTATAAACAAAATATCAGAATCATTAATAATTACAGATCTCAAACCAAATAGACATTCATCTATCTTTCACTCAATTGATAACTCAATCATAAAAATAAAATAAATAATAAAATAAATCAAATATATATTTTAAAATTGTTTTATTATGTGTTGTTATAGTATTTAATTTATTTATTTATTATTTAGTTTTATGCATTAAAATATTTTTAACACCTAATATTAAAAGAGTATGTTTACTTTTTCTTTTTAAAAGAAAAATACCAATAGAAACAATTGCAATGAAAATAACACCTGCACCAACAATGATACCAGCAAGTTGTGAATTTGTTAAACCAGTTGATGTTGAATTACAAATTGAATTATCATTATTGGAAGCATCATTATTATTTACCAAAACCGAGAAATCAGGATCAATAATAATTGATGATTTATAATTTGTAATATTAATACCAATAAAAGATTGGGATGTTGATGCACTATTAATTGCATTTTATGAAGAATCCAAAGGAGTATTACTAATTATTTTAGTAAAATAATCTACAATAGCACGTTTAATGAATAAAAAAATAAATTAAAATATACCCATTTATCAATTTTTTTTTTTTGTCACCGTTGGATGTTTATCATGTAACAACACCAATAAAAAAAAAAAAAACAAATAAAAATAACATTTTTTCCAATTTTTCATTGATTTGTGTGTTACATTTCTTTAAAAAAAAAAAAATATCATCCATTACCACATCCAATTTTTTTTGGAATAAAAAATTGATAGGTCTATTGCTGCACATTCGATCCTCTGATAATGATGTTTGTTTTTCTAAATTCACTATAACCAACCCTATTATAATCATATCGGTTGCCATACTTTAACAAATTGAAATTAAAAAAAAAAAAAAAAAAAAAAAAAAAAAAAAAAAAAAAAAAAAACACCAAAAAAAAAAAAAAAAAAAAAAAAAAAAAAAAAAAAAAAAAAAAAAAAAAAAAAAAAAAAAAAAAATCATCATTGTTCGCGAGACACTACAAATAACAATATAGATTAAATATGTTTTCACAATTCTTTATTTTAAATAATAAAGGTGATACTATTATTTTTAAAGATTGTATGTGTACTACACAATATTAATTATAATCAACCCCCCATTGATAATGATATCACATGATTAACACTAACTTGTTTAATATTTCAAATTTATAAAGATCGATTTGATATATCAAAAGATAGTAATGATATATTTTATAAATATGTTATGTCAATGAAATCAGAAATTACACCTGCATTTGTAAGTGAAAACAATTGTTATATTAAATGTGTATACACATTATATATATTAATTTGTCTTCTCTTACAGAATATAGATGGAGTAAATTATTTATATATAAAAAAAAGAGAAATGTATTTTGTATTTACGACTAGACAATTGGTATCACCATCATTAGGATTTGAATTATTAAATAGAGCATCAAAAATAATTCAAGATTATACAGCATCATTAACAGAGGAAGCAATTAAATTAAATTTTATATTGGTTTATGAATTATTAGATGAATTAATGGATTATGGTGTACCACAATCAACTGGTACTGAAACTTTAAAAGCATTTGTATTCACTCCACCAAAACCTGTAAAATCAAAAGAACCTGAATCATCTATAATCGATAACTTTTTAGTATGTATCATTATTATTATTGTTATTGTTAAAGAGTATGTAACACACATGCTACCAATATACTAACATATATACTCTTTATACACATTTGTATTTTAGAAAGCAACAAATAAAATATCAGTATTCACTCCACCAAAACAAGGAGTTAAACCAATTCATTCTGGTATTAATACAAAATCAAGTAGTGGTTTAAAGAATGTTAGTATTACTACAGTTAGTAATAGTATTAGTAATATAGTGAACACAATTACAAGTACAGGTAGTAATTCAAGTAGTAATAGTAATGGTGGTAGTGGTGTTGGTAATAATGATGGTGATAATGAAATTTATATTGACTTGTGTGAAAGATTAACTGTATTGGTATCATCAAATGGTACAATATTAAGAAATGAAATTACAGGTAAAATTCAAATGAAAAGTTATCTCAAAGGTAATCCAGTATTATCATTGGGATTAAGTCCAGAATTTAAATTTAAATCATTATCAAATAGAGATGGTGGTGAAGATAACAGAGAAAACGATCAATTGGAATCAACATCAGATATTAGTTCAACTAATCCATCATTTATAGTTGATGATTGTAGTTTTCATGAATGTGGTGGATCAGGATTTGATTCAAAAAATGTAATTATATTTAAACCACCTCAAGGTGATTTCACATTATTGAAATATCGTATTTCAAATAATAGTTATACACCATTTTTAATAAAGACAACATTGGAATCAACTGTTAGAGGTAAATATGAATTGGTAGTTAATGTACGTTCAAACTTTTCAAATTCAGTTGTACCAAACTTCATATCTATTAGTATACCCGTACCAAAATCAACTAAATCATTAACTCATTCATTGGATTATGGTACAAATAATCAAAAAGTTGAATATAAACCATCAACAACTACCACTGGTACAAATATGTTATTTTGGAATATAAAGAAATTAAGAGGTGGTATGGAAACTATATTAAGAGCAACTATAAACGTTGATAATACAACTGGTAATTCTCAAATTGATTCAACATTGAGAAAAGAAATTGGTCCAATTGGTGTAGAATTTTCAATCCCTCAATTTAGTTGTAGTACACTTCAAATTAAATTCCTAAGAATGTTGGGTTCAAATATTTCTCCAACTCGTTGGATAAGATATATAACTGATTCAAAAAGTTTTGTTTCAAGAATAAATTAAATAAATAAATCTATTATAATCGATTGATAAATTTTGAAAAAAAAAAAAAAAACAACAAAAAAACCCGGTGGCGATGGAGCGTTAAACCCGAAGTTCTTGCTTGACCGCCTGCACACTCCACTCGTTTGTAGTTCCACCCGAAAGCAGTTCTACTTCATAAGTAGTATGTACCGACTACCATGCAACCTACACAAAGTTTTGTCAAATTTATACAGTGCTCGTTAGCTTTTATCGCTTCAAAAAAACCTTGTAATTTTAATTTATGGGACTTTAGCAAAATTCGATGAATATATTTTTTCTTTTTTTTTTTTTTCTTTTGTAAATCTTTTTACACATACAATAACTATGATAATGATAACATGTATTCATTTTTTGTATAAACTTCATCTATTATTTTTATTAAATAAAAGCAGTTTTAATTATTAATTACTAACACTTTTTGTTGTTGTAAATTTATTTTTTTTAATTTTGTTTTATAAATCAAAATCATCTTCTATATCATCTTCATTTAAAGAGAATATTGGTAATTTATGATGATTTCCATACTTTTCTTTCTTTTTTTTATATGAGAAATATGCATAAACCAAGGCTGCAATAACAATTCCAAAACCTAATACAATGAAAGCACCAGTAAAGAATGATTTTGAACTACTATTTTTATATTTATCTTTATCAGATGATGAAGTTGTTTTTTTAGATTCTGATGAAATTGTATTATTTGTTTGTGCTGGTTGTGGTGTTGTTTCATTATTAATGTTATTTAATACTTTGTTTACATTTAATTTTTTTGGTAAACCATCACCTAAAATGATATTAAAAACAAGATCAAATTTTGGTTTATTGTTATTACTATTTATCATTTTTAATGCTGCTTCTTTGTAAATGTTTGCTGCTAAATTTAAATTTCCATAATAATCTGATTGAGTAATTAATTCATTCTTTTGTTTTTGATGTTGTTTTTGATGATGATTATCACATAAAAATTCACCATAAAAAAATTTAACCAACGATTCTCTAATACCTCTTTTAATTTGATCTTCTTCCTGAATAACATAAAATGTTTTTTTAGTAACATTATCTATTCTTTGATCTAAATATGGATATATTAATGGACCACCACACTTTACATTTGTGAAACAATTCATAAGAATTAGTATTTATATATCAATTAACATTTTATCATTTTAATTACTACTTACAATGAATGGAGGTTTAACATTAACAGTTAAAATTCCAACTGGTTCATATGGATCATCAATTTCAAAATATATATTTGAATGAGTTAATTTATCATTCCATATAATTTGAAAAAAAGATTGAATTATATTTTTAACTAGTATTGGTGAAACTGATTTTAAAGATTTACCAAGTATAATTTTTTTAATAAATTCACAACCAATGTATTCTTGATCAGTTAAAAATCTAATTAATTGAGGTTGATATTTTAATTGAATATGATTAATATCAAATCCATTTTCTAATTCGGGATAAATTAAAAATATTGATCTTTTCAATTTTGAAAATACCATTGAATTTGAATGATAAATCATATATTTTTGATTATTTAGTTTTAAATATTTCTTCATTAATTCGTAAATTAATGAAGAATCTGGCTCTATTTTTTGATATGTATTTTCTTGAAATACATGTAATGCTAAAATGAATTCACCTATTGATCCACCAAATGTATTAAAATTTGATTCTTGATATTCTGAATATGAATCTACGCATCTCCATTTCCCATTTAAAAATCTCCAATCTAAATTTTCTATAATATGATTTTTAATTTCTTTTGGTGTTATTTGATTATTGTTATTATTATTATTATTATTATTATTATTATTATTATTATTATTTAAAGACCAATCTTGATTAATTTCAATATCATTCATTTTAAAACAACCAGTATTTACAACATCATTATTAAAATCTTGCATTTTTTCTCTTGGTTTAATTTCTTTTGGTGCAACTATATTTGTGTCATTATTATTTATATTATTACTATTTGTAACATTTTCTAAACAATTATATAAATTTATAAATAATAGTAATATTATTAGAGATACAATTATTACTTTCATTTTCGAAAATTAATATTAATTAAAAAACATATAAATTATTGCTATGTGTGTTTTTTTTAATTAAAATTAAAAATAATTAATGATACACAAACACACAAACAAACAAACACACATACATAAATAGAAAATATTTTGAAAAAAAAAAAGAAAAAAAACACACACAACAAAAATATATATTTTTCTGCCTACCAATGAAAGAGAGAGAGAGAGAGAGAGTTTGTAATCATAATTTTTTAGTTTATTATTTTGTTGTTTTATTTATGTTTTTTTTTTTTTTTTTTAAATAAAAAAAAAAAAAAAAAAAAAAAAAAAAAAATAATTATTTTTTAAAACACACATTTCGAAAAGGAAATTTAAAAATGTATTTGCCTTTGCGTGTAACACACTAATATACAGTAATTGAAATTTCCAAAATGAATATTATGAGGTATTATACTTTTTTTTATTACATGTTTTTTCAATAATAGCTATACTAGTTTTATCATTAATTAAAGCTCCTAACCACCCCTGGATGGAAGTTTTAGTGATTATTAACCTATCCAGACCACCAGTTAACTACCATCCATACATATAAAAATTAACCACTCCATATTAATTTGTTGGTTGGGCTTGCCAAAAAACCCCAACCAACTACCCAGTTGAAGTTTAAACCGGTTGGCGGGTAGGAGCTTTATATAGATGAAAGAATATTGATATTTTTTATTGCAAATTATACAAATATTACAAATTATTAATTTTTCAACTATAAAATGCCAAACAATACCAAAGATAACAAAATTCCAGTAAGTGGAATAATTATAAAATACAAACTACATAAATATTCATATCAACTAACGTTTTTTTTTAAAAATATCCTATTGGGTTATGTTAAATTATTATTCCTTGCTATATCAGGTGATAGACCTGGATGTTCAGAATTGTGTGGCCTAAAACATGGAAACCATTCATCACCTGGTACAGAGAGCGCACTATATATCTTTCTCGATTAATGTGTCACTTAGATTTTTTCAAAAAAAACACAATAAATGCAACCACATTCGAATGTTAGAGTGGAGTTAGATTAAATTTATTATTCTTTTAAATATCTCTCATAATCAAAGAATATGAACAGAGTAAATATTAATAAATTCAATATTTATTTTTAAAATAGTTATTTTATCTTATTATTGTAACATTGATTTTGAATTTCCAAAATATCAAATAATGTTAACACAAAAAAACCGATGTTTTTGTTTGAATACTGTACACGTGTAAATTTTTATTTTTTAAATCAAGAATAAATTATTAATAGTGTGCTAAATCAGAAAAATGATTTGGTCATTTACTAAAATTTGACCAAATCATTTTTATGATTTAGCACACTATTTTTGCTAAATCAACGCTAAATTGGCTAATTAGTAAGAATTAAGTTCAAATTAGCAACATTAGCGTGTTAATTTTCATTTTAGCTAAAGCTCCTAACCACCCCGGTTGGATGGAAGTTTTAGTGATTATTAACCTATCCAGACCACCAGTTAACCACCATCCATACCATATAAAAATTAAACACTCCATATTAATTTGTTGGTTGGGCTTGCCAAAAAACCTCAACCAACTACCCAGTTGAAGTTTAAACCGGTTGGCGGTTAGGAGCTTTAAAAAATAGTAGTGAATCATTTCATTTATCAAAGATAACATCATTTAACTCATTAAATTCTGTTTCAGTTAAATTTCAAGAATGTGGTACTGAAAAATATAGTTAAACATAAAGCTCCTAACCACCCCAGTTGGTTGGAAGTTTTAGTGATTATTAACCTATCCAGACCGCCAGTTAACCATCAACCGTACCATATTAAAATTAACCACTCCATATTAAATTGTTGGTTGAGCTTGCAAAAAAACCTCAACCAACTACCCAGTTGAAGTTTAAACCGGTTGGCGGTTAGGAGCTTTAGTTAAACATTTATCTATTTCCCCAATTTTTATTTACAAAGATACACTTTAAAGCTCCTAACCACCCCAGTTGGTTGAAAGTTTTAGTGATTATTAACCTATCCAGACCACCAGTTAACCACCATCCATACCATATAAAAATTAACCACTCCATATTAAATTGTTGGTTGAGCTTGCTAAAAAACCTCAACCAACTACCCAGTTGAAGTTTAAACCGGTTGGCGGTTAGGAGCTTTAATACACTTTCTAATATTGATAAATTGTTAAAGCAGTAGCTTTGATTTTTCAAATAGTGCATGTTATAAATCTTATAAAGTAAATTTTGATTTACAAACAATAGATTTTAAAAAACTATATATAGTCACTCTATTATTATAATTACACACTAGACAACATAAATAATGAACAAATATACAAATATTGTAATAATAGCGACATGAACATTAATAATAATAATAATCAACATATAACTAGTTTGTTTTATATCAATACATTGGATGTTATTGTTGATTATTGTAATCATAAAGATAATTTTACTTGTTTCAACTTCATTTTTAATGGTAATTTTTGTAATTGTAGAGATGAAAATCAAATAATGTGTAATAGTTTATTTAAAAGGTTTGATCATATGGAATCACAATTACATATCAATAATTTTGAAACCAAATTATTTTCAAAATATAAATTACAAACAAATAATTTTAATTTTACAAATGCCACAAATACAACAAATAACACATTTATCACATGTACTTTAAAAGATGTAATTATAATTCTGTACTATATATACTATTTATTGGTTTGTTGATTACTAATTAGTAAAGCTCCTAACCACCCCAGTTGGTTGAAAGTTTTAGTGATTATTAACCTATCCAGACCACCAGTTAACCACCATCCATGCCATATAAAAATTAACCACTCCATATTAAATTGTTGGTTGGGCTTGT
>JACAFY010017483.1:0-14234 GCA_015252635.1 Dictyostelium capitatum | reverse complement strand
AAATACCCACCATATTGCCAAAAAAAATTTACACTTCACCAAAACCAAAAAAAATTAAAAAAATTTTTCCTTGCCGCCCACCGTTAAAAATAATTCAAATAACCACAAAAAAAAAAAAAAAAAAAAAAACGATTATTATCAACAAATACACTGTATTATAAACAAATATATATATACTCAATCAAAAATATACAGATCAATAAACCAATATATAATAAAAACAATCGATATTCCATCATATAAATATATATATTCATTAAATATATATAGATATATACAACGACTAGTTAGTATCAATATATAATAATATAATATATATTCAATATAATTATCATCATCTATCATTCATCAAAATTTATAAAATAATTATCATAACAATAACGATTAATCATAAAATACACATATATCTCAAGATTATTTTTAACTTGTCATTTTACACATCACCACAAAATTTTTTTTTTTTTTTTTTTTTTTTTTTTCTTGTAAATTTTAAAATAGTTTAAATTGTCTTTTGTATTCTTTATATTTGTAATTAATAATAATCAATCAATCAAATTTATAGAAGTGTCCAAAACATTGTTGTAAAAAGTAATTGTTTTTTTTGAAAGCATAAAAATAATTTTTCATAAAAAAAAAAAAAAAAAAAAAAAAAAAAAAAAAAAAAAAAAAAAAAAAAAAAAGAAAAGGCTATAGATTATTACGTCGTGTTAAAAACAGAAGGAAAAAAAAAAAAAATAAGATATAATCGTATATTCATCACGTGTGTTTTACTATAGTAGATATAGTTTTATTTCATAGGTACATTGTTTTTTTAGTTTTTATTATTTTCCGTAGAAAATAAATCAGTGTTACACATATAAAAATAAACGAAACCTAAACTCACACACACACACATATATTAATACGTTTATTTTTCTTTTATAGTCATGGAATCGATTGAAAAAGAATTATTTAATTCATTTATAACCTATTATCAAGGAAATATCAACAACAACAACAACAACAACAATAACAGCAATAATAATAATAATACCAACTGCAGTAATATTATTGGTGGTAAAAATGATAAATGTGATGAAACTGATGATAATAGTAGATTGTGCAAAACAACAACATCAACAACAACAACAACAGCAACTGCTGTAGCAACAACGATTGTAGATAATGGTATCTCAGTTATTGATCAAACTACTACAACAACAACACCAGATGATTCATTAGTTGAAAGTAAAGTAATAACAGAACCAACAACAACAGATAATGAACAATCTTCATCATCATCATCAACAGCATCAATAATATTATCAACTGAAAGTGGTGGTAGTAGTGGTAATGGTGGTAGTAGTAGTGCAAGTAGTAGTAATACAAATTCACCATTAACAAATTCATCAAATATAATACCAACAACTACAATTGAAAATTTAACGCCGTTAGTTTTACCAGTAACTCAACCACCACCGCAATTGCAATCACCAACACCACCAATAGTAACTCCAATAATAACAACAACAACTACTACTAGTTCAACATCAACTACACCAGTTTTAACATCTACCACAACCAAGAAACCGAATTCATCACCAACAACTCAATCAGTACAACAACAAGCAGCAGCACAATCACAACAACTTCAACAACCAACTTATTCATATGGAGGAGGAGGAGGAGGATCAAAAAAGAAAAATAATGGATGTAAAAATGTAGCATTTGGTATATTAAGTCGTGATAGAATTGATTTACTATTAAAGATATTATCACAAAAGAATCAAATTACATCAATAGATCAAAAGATTACAATTTATTTATCGATTGAAGAATTGTTGGCATTACTATTGAATGAACTTTCAAAAAAAGGTATACCATTAACAAAACTTGGTATTAGATTAGTTGGTTCAACCGCATCAATGATTGTTAGTTCAAAATATAGAGTTGCCCAAGATTTTAATGATATTGATCTTTGTTTTTATCTTTATAAACGTACAAATTTCACTTATCTTTTGGAATTGGAAGAAACTATCATTGCTAGAGAAGTTTATCGTCAAACTGGTATTGTAATTTCAAAAAAGGATGTATTTGAAAAGTTTTTTAGAGAAAGAGTTAAAGTTTGTAATTATAGTTCAATACCTTATTCACCTTTAATAACTAATAACAACAACAACAACAATAACGGTGGTAATTCAGCATCAACACCAACTACACCAAATAGTAATTCAACTCCTTCAACTCCAAATTTTTCATCAGCTTCAACCTCAACTCCTTCAACACCAAATATAATACCAACTTCAACTATTATACCATCAACAACAGCAACAACAACAACAACAGGATCAACTACTACTGGTAATAATAATTTTATATTAGAAGATGATTGGTCATTAATTAGTTTAGGTGGATCAAGTGGTAATAATGGTAGTGGTGGTGAATATAATAGAAATATTGATATTAAATTTATTAGAAAGATTCATAGAGCCTATGCTTTCACATTGGATTCATTTCATATTATATTGGATCCAATAATTGAAAATTATAAACAATTTTTGCCAACTTATCCACAAAATATAGATTATAATATAGCAATGGCACTTCAATTACCAACAGTTTTACCAAAATCAATATCAACACCACCAAATGCTTTACCATCATCATCATCAGTTTCAACAACACCAGCATTAACACCATCAACATCAACAACACACAGTACTCACCAATCTACAAACACATCTGTAAATAATTCAAATCAAACAAGTGAGAATGAAGCTGATAGTGGAAGTGAAAATGAAAGTAGTAGCAGTAGTAGTAATGGTAATAATAGTAGTGATGAAGAATCTATTAGTGATTCAAAGTCTTTATCTTCGTTATTACAAAAAAAGAAATCCTCCTCTTCGTTGTTACCTCCAGTTTCTTCGTCAATTCCAAGTTTAGATTTATCAAAAGGTATTAGTGGTACAATGTTATCACAAAATGGTAATAATGGAGTTGAATCATCATTGGTATTAAGTGCACCATCTTCTCCAAATGAAGACACATTTTCAGATTCTAGTAGTAATGATCAAATTTCAATAAATAATGATGAACCTTCATCTCCAACTGCAAGTGTTGGTAGTAATAGTAATGAACCATCACCAACTTTAAATTCAAATAATATTGAAGTTTTACCAACCTTTGCATTGGATTTAGAAAAGCAACAACAAACTAAATCAACACAAGCAGTTGTTAATAAAGCTGCTACCACAACAACACCAACAACCACCACTGTAGAAAATGTACAAAAATCAACAACAACAACAACATCAACCACTAAACCAAATGGATCATTGGGTCATGATGATTATCCTCCTTTAATAGTTTCAGGTAAAAGTGAATCTTTAAATAATTCGTCAAATTCAATTTGGAATCAAAGTTTAATTCAAAAATTAAAAAGTCCAACAAATAAAGCACAACAACCAACAAATAATAATAATAACAGTAATAATAATAATAACAGTAGTAATAGCAATAACCATAATAATAACAATAACAATAATAATAATAGTAAAAATTCAACATCAAATCATAATAATAGTGGTGGTAATAATAAATCAAATCATCATCATCATTCATCATCATCATCATCAAATAAAAAAGTTAGCGTACAAGTAATAAGTATTTTTGGAAATTATCATTTAGCAAAAAATGATTTGGATAGTGGTAAAATAGTGTGCCTGGAACCTAAACAAGTAAGAAGAGGTATTTTTAGATATTGTCATGAATTAGCCAAAGGTAGACTCGCTACAGAACGTTCTTTAGATCATGTATTTAGAGAAACATTTTTCACTCAAGATAGAATTAAACCAACAGAATTTCAAGTTACTTTGGTAAAATATATAAAAAAACATAAATCAATTTCGGCATTATTTTTAAATCAGTTGGAAGATATTTTAAAACAACAACCAAATAGTAATAATAATAATAACAGTAATAGTAAATCAAAAGTGAATAATCATAATAATAATAATAACCATAATAATAATAATAATAATAACAGTAATAGTAACAATACAACACCAATTTTAATACCAACAACACCAATAACACCAACATCAGTGTCACAAAATTTACAACAACCAACTTTAATGGTGGTAGTTAATAATAATGTGGAACAACAAAAAGATGATATAAAAATAATAACAACAACAACAACAAGTACAACAGAAGAGGATAAATCAGTTTTAACAACAACATCAACAATACCTTTTACACCAGTTAATTTTGAAGAATACTTGAATGACTATATAAATATTATAGGTAATTTAAGAAAAAACCTTTTAAATAATGAATTTGATCAACTTTTTGCAACAGAAAAGAGAATTTAATAATAATAATAAATAATAATAAACAAATAATAATCATATATACCAAACCAAACCAACTATTTAAATTAATAATAAAAAAAAAGATCAACAACCAAAAAAAATGTAAAAAAAAAAAAATCAAATAAAAATTATTGTATATATATAATTTATTGTTAAACAAAACAATTTGTTTATTATTTGTATTTCTTTTTATTATTTTTTTCATTGACTTTATATATATTTAATCAATTTTACTACATTGATATATTGAAAAAAATTAAATTGAAATTTTTTAATTTTTTTTCGATTTTTTCAAATTAAATTTTTTTATGCATAAAAACTCATAAAACAACAAATAGTTTCAATGGAAAATATAATATCAGTTACCTCATATAAAAATATTGAAGGACGTAAACATATTATTAGATTATCAACTAAAAGAGCGAAATATCAAAAGAAAAATAATTTTCGTGAAATAGCATTCTCAACAGAAATTTTATCAATGACGTAAGTATAATATACTTTGAACCAATCAATTTAGATACATAATATATGTGTTAATAATATATGTGTTATTAATATATACTAATTAACATTCTCTTAATTAATTTAGTGCACAAGAAGCAGCTAAATCATTAAATATAGGTACATCAACAATACTGATCAAACACAATTTTAATTTTCATATGTAAAAACAAAATAAATTTTTTTTTTTTTTCTTTGAAATATTAATTTTTTTTTTTTTCTATTTTTTTTAATTTTTGAAAATAGTATAACTATAAATTTAAAGATTGATTTTAAAGACATTTACACATCAAAACTAGTGAAAAAATGACAGGATTTGTTTGTTTTTGAAAAAAAAAAAAAAAAAAAAAAAAAAAAAAATTTTAAAAAAGAACGAAAACACCACCGTCGCAATTTTTTTTCGAATCAAAAAAATCATGGGGATGTAGCTCAGATGGTAGAGCGCTCGCTTAGCATGCGAGAGGTAAAGGGATCGATACCCTTCTTCTCCATCAATCTTTTTAATCTTGTTGTCAATTATTTTTAATCCCCTTTTTTTTAAAAACTGGATGTCTGGAAAAATTAGGTTTGACCCAATTTTAATAAAATTTTAAATAGTATAACATAAATCTAATAAAATAAAAAAATTGAATAATTTTATTTGTTTTATTTGTATAAACACTACAATACAAACAATAAAAAAAAGGGAGAATTTCGATAAATTCATCAATTAAATTAACATCTACAATTACAATTATTACAGTATGGTTAATATCTTTTGATAAAATTGGAATTTCAAATAGAATCTAACAATGGATTATTGATACTTTTATTGAAGAAAAAAGATAAAAAACCCAAAAAAAACAAATAAACCAAAAAAAATGGGCAAAAAGGAGGATTTGTTATGAGAGTTATGAAGCTTACGCCACACAAGTACCCACTGTGGAGCCCCTGGTGTGTGGTTTATCTCCCCTCATTACAAATCCATCAATGAGACTCGAACCCTTGACCCTTTTTATGGCAAAAAAAAATAGTTGAAAAGTTTAATTATGGGAGATGCTACAAAAACGAAAACAAACAAAAAAAGCTTTTATATAACTAATTTATCAAAAACTAAAAAAAAAACCCCTTTCTAAACTATTATTACAATGTATTTCAATGTATTACTAATTGTTAAATCTATTGATCTACATATGTAAATTTTTTTGGATTGACATCGTATCCTAATAATGTGGATTAATGAGACTTACCATGTATTTGATATCTATTGGAAGTAACGAATTTAGAGAATAAATCATATGTTGTATATCAAAGTAAACCATCAATATCTTTTTATTTTTTGTATAAATCAAATAATTTCATTTTTAGTAAATAAGGTTTATGCATCATTTTTACAATGTATGAACATTAATTCCATGATAGTATATTATATTCCATTCTTAATAAAAATTTAAACATTCATACATATACAATCATTTAGTTGTGTATGTCATACATATACAATCAATTAATTTAAAAACGTAATTTTAAAACAAACATATAACTTGAATTTGTTATAATTTGATATTTAAATTACCACTATCATTGATTTTATTAATTGGATTATGTAGATTTTTTAAAAATTATTGATTTTCAATGAATTTGAAATTTAATTAATTTTAATTAATAGTGGTTTTAATTTTTTTAAAAAAAAAAGTTTCGATTTTTTTTTTTAAAAAAAAAAAAAAAAAGTTTTAATTTTTATTTTCAAATTCTTTCATCAAGGTGACATCATATAAAAAAAAAAAAATACATATAATACAATAATATATATATATATATATAATTTATATAATAATAAAATGTTTAAAGTTATTCTCCCAATTATTTTAATTACTACTACAATCATTACATATATTTCAATCGATTATTTTAAAAATAAAAAAGATAATAATAATTCAGTAAGTATAGAAATACATGTAGATATATGTGTGCACTCACAATACCATTATAATAAATATATACTAACATTAACTTATATAATATATAGTCTACACCAGGTAATAGTGATGATATTAATCAATTAAAACAAGAAGAATCAATCATTGAAGATGAAAATTTATCACATGGTATTACATCACAAGGTGATAATTCATTAGCAGTTACTGCAGAAAAAAATACAATTGCCAAAGATAAAGAACAAGTTATTGATGTAGAAAAACAATGTGCAAATGAATTTGTTTTGGTTTCAACATCATTAAATGTTCAAGATATCATTAAAAATGAAGAAATTAAAGTTGAAGAACAATTCACCATTTTAACAAATAAAGAAGAAGGGTCTCATATTTCTGGTACATCTGCTGATATTGATATTGCAAATACAGTCAAATATGAAAACTTTGCTTGTGAATCATCAACACTTGGAAAAGAAAAGGAAGAATTTAAATTAGATCAATTTGATTGTTTATCATTTGATCAAAGCGGTTTAATGCATAAAGAAGATACAAATACAAAAGACAAAGAAGAACATTTACAAATTAGATCACCGGCCCAAGAAAAAGAGTCAGAATTAATATTTGTTCAAGAAGAAGAACAAATCAATGGATCAGCAGTTAAAGAAGAAGAATTTAATGTTGATGCAATGATTGATAAATTATATGAATCAAGATCAAAAGAAATTGAAATTGAAATGAAAAGAGAAAAAGAAAATGAAATCAAAGGATCCATTATAATTGAATTAATGGAATCTCAAAATAATAATGATAACTGTTCAGCAAATGAACAAAATGGTACTAAATCAATTGTAATATCATTTAAAAATAATAATACTTCAACAACAACAACAACAACTGCAACTTCCTCAACTACATCTTCAGCTACAATAATTAATCAACAATCTCAACCAGTAAATAATGGACATACTAAATGCAATGTTTTGGAAGTAAAGAAAGATTTAATCAAATATAATTTTATGGTTCAATGTGGCGGTAAACAACAACAACAACAATTTAATTATGAAGATGAACATTTAGATAATATTCCATTTGAAATTAGATATGAAATTTTAGTATCTGGTTATCCAAATAATGTAAACGAAATGAAATTATCAAGATTCTTTAGTGGTTGTAAATATGAAAAATTCATTTTTGGACCAGATGTTTCATATATTAAATTATCAAATTCAAATAATTTAAAACGTGCTATCTCATTCGGTGGTAATGAAATTAGTGAAGGATATCCAATCACTATTATCAATTATGAAGGTATTTATCACATTTATATATTTCTATAATTATATTTACTATAAAAAATATGTATATTAACATTTAATTTTAATTATTTAATTATAGGTGGTTTAGGTATTAATCAATCATCAATTGTATGCAATTATTTTGAAAATAATAGTTGTAAATTTAAATTTAATTGCAATAATTTACATGGTGAACCATTACAAACAAGGGATGGTTTTATTCCACAAGTTTATCAAAAGTGTTTACATTCAAATCATATTAAATGGTGGCGTACAATGCCATTATTAAATTTAGAAGAATTTGATGGTAAAAAATTTAAACATTGTAAAAAATGTCATAATGAAGATCAATATCAAAATTCAAGATATCATAAATACAATAATACAACCAAATTTAATAATTACAATAAGAAATCCGGATATTAAATATAAAAAATATAAAATGATAATAATAGCAATAATGAAACAATATCAAATAATGTAACCATTAGTATAAAACATACTCTTCAAGCTTACTTTGTCAACTGCTCAATCTAGTTAAAATAATACACCACATAATTAAACTGATAAACCAGATCACATTTATACAATATAATATTATATTATGTCAATCTTTAAAATATACACCTATATAAACAAAACTTTAAATAAGGATTTAAATAAAATAGTAAAACATCATTCATAAATGTTGAATATTAAAATTTATAACATGTTTCGCATACCATTTTGAGAAAAACTTGTTTGTTTATTTAATTTATCTATTTGTCTTTTTTTTTTGTTGTTGGTGATGACCCAGTTGCACAGTTTTGGATGCATTTATTTTAGTTAGTGTTTTATGTTTTGGTGGTCCTGGTGATTCAGGGTGTACTAATTGGTGATTTGTTTTTTACTATTATTACTATTTTTATTATTACTTTTATTATAATATACATGTTTATTTATTAATGTGTGATATGATTTTATCCTTTTCAACCGCATATAACTATATCAAATGATGATTTCAAATGATGATTTTAAACCTATTTATATGTTGTTTATCTAGTTGTGTATGTAATGTATAACTTGTTTTTCTAATATATTTATTGACTGTTCCAAACTATTAACCCACGTTCTGTTTCAAAGAAAAAACTCCCAACTCGTTTCTCTTGTTTATCATTTAATTTTTATTTACTATTGAAAATTCTGATTATAAATCTATTAATCCATATTGTAATAAACTATTATTATGTGTTTGAATATTATTTGTATATGTGCGTTTGAAAAAAAGTAAAAACTGAAAAATTAAAAATTTAAAAAAATAAAAAAGACAAGAAAAAAAACACACACCAATTTATTTCTAATACATGTTGTTATTTGTTTGTTATACCCAAAAAAAAAAAAAAAAATAAAATGTTTTTTTTGATAACTTTCAAAGTGTTTTTGAGCCGAAATTATCACCTGAAATAATGGTAAAAATAAAAACAGTAATCTGCAAACCAGATAATTTTTAAAAAAAAAAACAATAAAAAAATGAAAATTTAAAAAAATTTATTTTTAGAAGGTAATAATTTCGGCTCACATATCAACCACGATTGCTTTTGCTTAAACATAAAACAAAAAAAACACTTGAATATTCAAACACGTATGTCTCCCCTTTGGTTGGTTTTTTAAAATTAATGTTATTTTTCTATTTTTAAAAAAATATAAATTGAATTTTGAAATAATTTAATTATTTATTTAATTTGTAATAATAGTAATAATAATAAATGATGGGAATAATAATTAATGATAAAGAAGATGTACATATAGAAGAAGGAAAAAAAGAAATAAAATTTAATTTTAAAAATATAGAATATGATGATGGTAAACCATTATTAAATAAAGGACCAATAATATCAATACAAGAAGATTTTGGATTTGAAATTAAACCTACAATAATAAATAGAAAACCATTAAAAGAACATAAACATAAATTAGAATTAGTTAAAATATTTATATTATTTTCATTTCTTGCAATGTCATCATTTTTATATTCAATGTTTTTACCATCTGTATTTCAAAATTATGTAAAATTTAAATACCCAGATGAAACTGATAATGAATTACAATCAAAAGCATCATTTTATAAATCATTTTCAGATGCATTTCCACAAGTTATAATGTTTTTATTTGGTCCATTATTTGGTGGTAAAATATCTGATAAATTTGGAAGAAAACCAATTATATATTTAGCAATTACTGTATTATTACTTGATATTGCATCATGTTTTATTACAATTAAAACCAATAATTTAATATGTTTTTATTTATTTCATACAATTGCTGGTATTGGGTCTAGTGGTAATAGTGCATTTTTTGCATATATTTCTGATGTATCTGATGAAGAACATGTACCAGTTATATTTTCAATGGCTGCATTTGCAATGGGTGCTGGTATAATAGGTGGACCAGTTATATTCGCAGTTACAAGTACATATGAAACACTACCATTATATATTGCAGGTGGTTTATTATTATGTAGTTTAATTCTTGTATTTTTTTTAAAAGAAAGTATTGAAATTGCTAAAATGGAAAATAGAATTAAACCAAATAGTATATCAACTTCAAATCCATTTAAAACAATTAAAAATTTATTTGTTAGCAAATATATGATATTTGTAATGATATTATATATATCAATTCAATATACTGGACAAGATTTAATGTCAACATTTTATTATTATACAACATTAATGTATAAATGGTCAGCTAGAGATAATGGTTTATTTATGGGTGGTATAGGTGCAATGATTATAATTTGGGGTGTTTTAATTGTTCCAACTTTATTAAAATATTATTGTATTTATCAATTAATTCATTATTCTAAATATAATATCGCAACATTATATTAATTTGATTTTACTCTTTATTTTTAATTTTAGCTGAAAGAAAGATAATTACAATTGGATTTATAATTTGTTTAATTGGTGAATTTTTTATTATATTTTCAAAACATTCACAAGTATTATTTATATTTGGTGGTTTGTTTGGATGTTTCGTTCCAAATAATATAAATTTATTACATGCACTTATAGTAGCAGAAATTTCAGATGGCAATACAGGATCAGTATTAACTGGTTTACTATCAATTGCAGCAATTGCTAATTTTGCAGGATCAATTGCAGCAAATAATATATTTTCATTTTCAATATCTTCAAAATCTTTAATTTATTTCCCACAATTAGTTTATACCATTAATGCTTGTTTAGTGGCATTTACATTAATAGGTTCAATATTAATTTGGAAATTTTTTAAAAATCAATCAAATAACAAAACCAATACACCACCAATTAATTCAACAACAACAACAACAACAACAATTTAAAATAAAAATTATAGATATTTTTACAGTTTCGTTTATGGTCAGAATTTAAATTCTGTTAAGTTTGTAACAACTAAATAGTAATAAAATAATGTTGGTGTTTATTATTATTATATGTAGGACACTTAATAATTATATTCATAATAATTAGATCGTCACATTTTAATTTTTTAATTTTTTTATATTCTAAAAACAATATCACCTTCTAAAAATTAAATAATGGGACAAGACCTTATATCTAATGCCACTCAAAATAATAGTAAAATTAAAAATAACTGTAAAAAATAAAAAAATAAAATAAAATAAAAATTATTTAAACCGAAATTTCTAACTGACTCGTTGAAACCCATCACAAAAATTTTAGTTTAAATGTTAAAAAAAGACTCGAATATTCAAACATTTAAAATAAACTTTCTTCCCAAATGTGTATTTAAATTGAACTTTAAATTTTAGTTTTGATAGTTGAAATATAGATAGATAATAAAAGATGGGAATTAATAATGAAGATATACATATAGAAGAAAGTATAGATAATGAAAAAAAATTTAATAATGGTATTGAATATAATGATGATGATGAAGAAGAAGAAGAATTTCATGATGGTAAACCATTATTAATTAAAGAACCAATTATATCAATTGGGTTTTCAGATAAACCAAAAAGAAAACCATTAAAACAACATAAACATTTAAAAGAAGTTGTTAAAATATTTATATTATTTTCATTTCTTATAATGTCAACATTTTTATATCAAATGTTTTTACCATCTGTATTTCAAAATTATGCAAAATACAAATATCCAAATGCAACTGATAATGTATTACAATCAAAAGCATCATTTTATAAATCATTTTCAGATGCATTTCCACAAGTTACAATGTTTTTATTTGGCCCATTATTTGGTGGTAAATTATCTGATAAATTTGGAAGAAAACCAATTATATGTTTAGCAGTAGTAATGTTTATACTTGATATTATATCATGTTATATTACAATTAAAACCAATAATTTAATATGTTTTTATATATTTCATACAATTGGTGGTATTGTATCATGTGGTAATAGTGCATTCTATGCGTATATCTCTGATATATCCGATGAAGAACATGTTTCAACTTTATATTCAATGGCAGGAATTGCAATGGGTGTAGGTGTAATATTTGGACCAGTTATATTCGCAGTTACAAGTACATATGAAACATTACCATTATTCATTGCAGCTGGTTTATTATTATGTAGTTTATGTATATTATTATTTTTAAAAGAAAGTATTGAAATTGCAAAAATGGAAAATAGAATTAAACCAAATAGTACATCAACTTCAAATCCATTTAAAACAATTATAAATTTATTTGTTAACAAATATATGGTATTTGTAATGATATTATATATATCAATGCAATATACTAGTCAAGATTTAATTTCAACATTTTATTATTATACAACATTAATGTATAAATGGGAACCAAAATATAATGGTTTATTCATGGGTGGATTAGGTGCAATGATTATAATTTGGGGTGCTTTAATTGTTCCAACTTTATTAAAATATAGTTGTATGTATCACAATAGTTAATATACCATATAATACAAATAAACATATTTATGTTTTTGGTATCAAATGTGTTACTAATTCATTAATTTCTTTATTGTTATTATAGCTGAAAGAAAGATAATTTCAATTGGATTTCTTATTGGTATTATTGGTGAAATTTGTATTATATTTTCAAAACATTCACAAATATTATTTATATTTGGTGGTTTGTTTGGATGTTTCGTTCCAAATAATATAAATTTAATGCATGCACTTATAGTATCAGCAATTTCAGATGGTAATACAGGATCTGTATTAACTGGTTTACTATCAATTGGCGCGATTGCTAATTTTGCAGGATCAATTGCAGCAAATAATATATTTTCATTTTCAATATCTTCAAAATCTTTAATTTATTTCCCACAATTACTATATACCATTGATGCTTGTATAATAACATTAACATTTATAGGTTCAATATTAATTTGGAAATTTTTTAAAAATCAATCAAATAACAAAACCAATACAATAATAAATTAAATCATACTTTTTTTATTTCACATAAACTATTATCAAAAAAAAATTATAATATCTTATTTTGACCATTTTCTTTTCATAATAAAACCAATAAATTAATCATATTAGATATTTTTTTAATTTCGTGTATTGAATTTTTATAAATGGTCTGAATTTTTAAATGTGTGTATATATCAATGAAATAGTAATCAATAAATAATGTGTGTGTGTGTATATGTGATTCATAAATCACATATACATAATTCATAAATCAATATTAATATTCATTCTCGTGTTATGATATAATTACTTTCAAAGTTATATATAGATATTCACTCTCCTAACCAATCCACTATTACCACAATTTTGTGTGAGTGTGGTGTGTTTTAATTCACTCTGTTTTATTATAAATAAAAATAACATAAAATATCTCCAGTGCTAATCTTGATTGGAGTTTATTTTATTTTATAATAATGAGAAAACATTGTCATATGATTTGTGAAAAAAGATATTATTTTTGAATTTTTGGCAGTTAAAAAATAAAAAAAAAGAAAAAAAAAAAAAAGATTTTTTTAAAAATTTGATTAAAAAAGCGTGTGTGGTTTGATTGAAATTTAAAAATAACTATTTCACACATACTTTTTTCTATTGTCAATCGTTTATTTTTATTTTTTTTTTTTTTTAACATTTTAATATTTTTTTTTTTTTTTGTATTATTTAATTTTTTTTTTTTTTTTTTTTTTTTTTTGTGTCTCTTATAAACAACTACGAGCCCCCCAG
>JACAFY010017473.1:0-14242 GCA_015252635.1 Dictyostelium capitatum | reverse complement strand
TTTTTTTTTTATTTTTTTTTTTTAATATTTTTATAAATAAATAATTTATTTTTAAAAAAAAAAAAAAAAAAAAAAAAAAAAAAAAAAAAAAAAATAGTTAAACAAAAAGTGGTTCTACTGAGACTCGAACTCAGATTACGGGATTCAAAGTCCCGGGTGCTAACCAATTACACTATAAAACCGATTTTTAATGAGATAGCCTTGATTTATGGTGAACCCGTCCTCGGCGCTAACCAATTACACTATAAAACCTGTTTTTGATGAGATAGCCTTGATTTATGGTGAAACCGTCCTCGGATTTGAGTAATTGTTTGACGAATCCGACATCGGTTGCATTAATAAATATACCATCATCATCACCACCAACTACAGCAACAATAAATAGTACCAACTTTAATAAGGATAATACACAAAACAAAAGAACAATGAAAACAAGATATACAAAAACAAAAACAACAACAACAACAACAATCATTGCCTTTGCAAATAAACCAAATAAACTTTCAATAAACTTTTAATTTAATACGTGGTCTTAAATATTGTACTGATCATCTTATAGATTTAGTTGATTCCATTGCTAATGCCCGATCATCTTCAGAATTATCTAAATTAAATGTTAATAATAATAATAATAATAATAATAATAATAATAATAATAATAACAATAATACAAATGAAAACAATTGAACATTTACAAGGATACGCACATACCAGATTTTATTAATCTTAGAAAATCAAATAAATAAACTAAAGCCAAAATCACAAACCTTTTGAAAATTTTGTTTTTTTTGTGTTAATATTATGTTAGATTATAAGTGTTAGAATTATGATTTTTTTGTTTTATGTATATTTAATGTACAATATTGAAAACACATTCAGGTTTTGAAGATCTATGATATTTGATTTATTTATTGATTTTTTCGAAGTGGTGTTGACAATTATCAAAAATTTAAAAAATTTAAATATTTAAATTTAATTAAATACAGTAATAGATTTGTGAGTGGAGCAGTCTTTAAATGGATATTTATGTTTGTGTGAGTAAATTATATTATAAATACAATGTAACAATGTAACAATTTATTTCATTCCTTTTAATTGTTGAACTTTTGTTTCTAAAATTTGATCAGTAAGGTCAGAATTTGGATTTTCAGAAAACAAAGAAACATGATATGGTGAAAAGAAAGCATCAATTGTACCAGCGTGAGTTGTTAATCTACCTTTTACCATTGGTGATACATTTGGTCCAACAAAAGTAATTTTTGCCAATTTAATTCGTTTGATATTATCGATAACATCATATGTTGCAAACAAACCATAATTTACATTTGTATCAATTAATTTTGAAGTGAATTCAGATAAACCACCTGTACCACTTCCAACTAATCCCAATTGTTCTTTATTTTCATAACCAATTCAATGAATCTTCTGAACTTTTAACTCTTTGAATTAATGAACGAATTTCAGATTCATTGTTGAATGTAAGACCAATTGATTTTGTATTTGCAGTCGGGCCTTTTGAACCACTTGTTGTACCTGATGTTTTAGTGATATTTGATGAAGTTGATGGTGTTGTTGTTGATGCAGCTACTGTTGTTGATTAACATTATCACCTGATCTATTTCTTGAACCTGATGCATCTTGATTTTATTCATTACTTCACTCTCTGATAATTCACTTTTAGAAGATGCAATAATTTCAACATTGTAATGACCTAATAAACGTGTAATTTCACTTTTATTTGCACCACATCTTGCCTAATTATGTTTTTATTATATATTTTTGGATCATTAGTATAAATTATACTATGAGTATTTCACTTCTATATGATATGATATCTAATAGCTATATACCTTCAAAATACCAGATACGTTATCACCCATCCAAGTTATATGTAAAAATCTATCAGTTGGAATATTATCAACTACATCAGTAATTCTAAGTATAGCATATTCATTTGATGAATCATCAAAATGATTATTAACTAATTCTGATAAACCACTTGTACCTGTTGATATTAATTTAATTTTATCGGTTGAATTACCATCATTCTGTAATTTTTTTATTATCATTATAATTTTAGTAAACTGTTATTTATTTTACATTAACAATTATAATAATATTTACCCAACAATAACCAATTTGTACGATGTTGAGTTATATGAACTGAACGAACTGCATCATCAAAATCATCTTTATTTGTAATTGAAACTTGATTTCCACTTGAATCAGTTTGACTTTAATACGCTATAAAAAAAAAAAACAAAAAATTTAACCTTTTCAAATAATTTGAACAAAAAGTCGTTAAAGACTGAAAATTGATCAAAAAATATCACACTCCAAAGCAATTTTTATTTTTTATTATTTTTTAGTGATTATTAATGAAATCAGATGTCAATCTAATAAATGTTTTTGGATGAAGTAGTAAAGCACATTGTCATGGTACCAGAAGCAATTGGTTAAATTTTCAACAAAATTATCAGATTAAAGAACGACAACCATGGAGTGGAATTGAAAAGGTATCACAAAGTCAAATACTATCGTTGGATTTGTAAAGAATGTATTTGTCAAGAATGTACTTGGTTATAATGATTCATTTGACAAAGTATTGGATGATAATTGGATAGAATCACAAAAGAAGCAAACTAAAAACACAGAAAAGTTACCACTGGAAAAGAGATTTCAAACACAAGAAACTCATTTAAAATTCCAACATCATCACTTTGGTATTATATGATTAATTTCGAGTAAGTAATAACAAAGTTGCAGTTGTATATTATTATAGTTCCATTATGTTTATTTTGATTGATGATTATTAACACACCCACATTTACATTTCAACACACATAGATTAATAGTCTGTAAAAATGAAAAGATAAACAATGAATTTTATGAAATTTTAGGATTAACAACAGATTTAATTTGAAAAGAAATACCACTATTTTATGATAAATCAGAAAAGGAAACAAAAGATATATATCTCAAATTTTTAAGATCAATTCTAAACATTGGTTTTCTTCACTTTAAATTATTATCATATCTATTTGTTGGTGGTATATATATATATATATGTTAACAACTGAGGATGTATTAAAATTCATTGAAGTTTATTTCATGGTTAGAAAAAGATCAAAATATTTTCTGGTTCTTATATTCAGGTTCATTATCGGTTTGCCATACTCAATTATTAAGAAATTGTTTAAAAATCGTTAAAGATGGAGGAAATGTAATGTATGCTCTTATAATAATCATTTAATAGATAGTACCACAATAGGAAATGTTATCAATTCATACCAATTATTACATTATTACACCATATTTGTTCTTTAGAATGGTATTACACTCTTGAATATAACTAAAACAAAAGTTTATAATTTTGGTATTCAGCGGTATATAATATCATGTTTTTAACAACATGAAAAAAAAACAACTACAAATACAAATACACAAATACCCAAATACAAAACTATAGTCTGAAATTTAAAAAATAAAAATACAAATGATTTTTTCAATAGCACTGCACAAGACACAGCGTGTGAAATATAATGAATTTTAAAAAGGTAATTCTATCAATACATAGCAATTTATTTTCCCAGAATTGTTTTTATTTTTTAAAAAAAAGGGTGGTGAATGGTTATTTTATATATATATATAAATAACAAATGTTTTTTTTTCCATGTGTATACAAATATAAATCTCTCTTTGTTGTACATATTTCTTTTTGATTTAATATTTTCTATAATTTAATATTTTCTATATTTTTTGAAATATGAGCAAATTATTTTTTTTTAGGGTGGATTTTTTTTATGTGAAAACCATTTTTTTCTGGCTACCAATAACCTTTATTAAATAATATCGATGGGTTTTAATAAAAATAGTTGCTAAAAATAGGAAAATGTTTATTATATACAAAATATTTGTCGGTAAAGATAAAAATATAATTTAATAATATATAATGGTATTTTACTAAATTTGGTAATTTTTTCATGAAAAAAGAAAAAAAGAATAATTTGTTTTTAATAACAAAAAGATAGAATTCATGTATAATCAATGGTTGTATAAAAAGTATAATAAAATATAGAAATAAATAGTACACTTGTGTTTATGTATAAAAATTAATTTGTGAAAATAGTTTATTTATTTTTTTGTGGACGTTTGAATGGTGTATCTATATTATTATTATTATTATTATTATTATTGTTTTTATCATTGTCACTAATAATTATTCAATTAATAACAGGGTTATTGGTAATTGGTTGTTTGTAACATTATCTTCCTAAGATAGAGATTGTTCAAATTTTTGCCATAGCTTCCGCGCCGATTTTGTTGTCTTGCCGCATTGTCTCGTCATTGATGTTTGTAACATCGTATTCCTATATATATATATATATATATATATATATTGTTCAAATTTATTATCAAATAACGTCACTGCAAGTGTGTGAATGGGTGGTTTTTATAACATGATGAATTAGTCTGGCCTCTTACTGTAATTTTTATTATAATCTTATGATTAAAATCCATGACATCTCCTGATCTATATCACAACGCCTCCTTTTAAATAAATTCAAATTATTTTTTCACACCACCACCAACACACCACACTACAGCTGATTTTTATAAATGAAAAAAAAAAAAATTGAAAAATTATTAAAACCGACTTTTTAATTGCACCCCAAAAAAATATTTTGGACATATTTAAAAACTTTTTGTTTTTCGGTACTGAAGAAATTGGAAATTAAAGAAAAAAAAAAAACTAGATTAGTGAATAAACATTTAAATTTGAAACACATTTGAATACAAATATTATTATTTTTTTTTAAAGATTTAGAATATATTAATATTTATTAGATATTGATTATTTATTTCTTTTTGGCTGGAGCAGCTGCGGCACCTTTTTTGTCACCTGGTTTACCGGCAACTTTTTTGGTGGTGGATTTGATAACACCGACTGCAACAGTTTGTCTCATATCACGAACTGCGAAACGACCTAATGGTGGATACTGATTGAGGTGAAGGAAAAGAAGAAGGTAGCCAGTTAGTAACTTGATCATATATTATATCATTATATATTTGATGTTAATTTATATTTGTACTTACTTCAGTGAATGATTCAACACACATTGGACGGGATGGAACTAATTCAACCATAGCAGCATCACCATTCTATAATTATAAAATTGAATTAATAATTTGTTTTTTTTTGTTTAATAAATATATATATATATATATATATTTTAATAATTTACCTTTAATACAACTGCAGCAGTACCTTCACGAGCAACGACGGCACCAGTACGACGATCAACTTTGTCGACGATTTCAGAGAAACGACATGCAATATGGGCAGTGTGACAATCTAAAACTGGGGAGTAACCAGCATGGATTTGACCTGGATGATTTAAGACGATAACTTGAGCAATGAATTTTTCAGTTTCTTGTGGTGGATCGTTTTTGGAGTCACCAGCAACCATACCTCTTTTAATTTCTTTGACTGAAACATTTTTAACATTGAAACCTACATTGTCACCTGGACGAGCTTCTGGTAATTGTTCATGATGCATTTCAACGGATTTGACTTCAGTTGAAAGATTTGCTGGGGCAAAAGTGACAATCATACCTGGTTTAATGATACCAGTTTCGACACGACCGACTGGAACTGTACCGATACCACCAATCTTGTAGACATCTTGTAATGGAATACGTAATGGTTTGTCATGTGGACGTTTTGGTTCAACGATGGCATCTAATGCTTCTAATAAAGTTGGACCAGTGTACCAACCCATGTTTGGTGATTTTTCTAACATGTTATCACCATTCCAACCTGAAATTGGGACGAATGAAACTTTTTCTGGATTGTAACCAATCTTTTTAATGAATGATGATACTTCTTTGACAATTTCATCATAACGAGTTTTGCTGTAGTTGGTTGATTTTTCATCCATCTTGTTGATAGCAACGATCATTTGTTTGACACCCAAGGTGTAAGCAAGGAGAGCGTGTTCACGAGTTTGACCGTTTTTAGCGATACCAGCTTCGAACTCACCAGTTGGTGATGCAATGACTAAGACTGCACAATCTGCTTGTGAAGTACCGGTAATCATATTCTTGACGAAATCACGATGACCTGGGGCATCAATAATGGTGAAATAGTATTTGCTGGTTTCGAATTTCCATTAAAGCAATATCAATGGTGATACCTCTTTCACGTTCAGCTTTTAATTTATCCATAACCCATGCGTATTTGAAAGATTGTTTACCCATTTCAGCAGCTTCTTTTTCGTATTTTTCAATAACTTGTTTATAACTACAACAACTACAACATTTGTAAAATGATCATACAGAAAATTTAAAGTAATAACATCAGGAATGATACCTCTAAAACCTTGTTTTTCAATTTTACAATCTCTTTTATCATTAACAATTAATATTACTCTAAATGCTGAAATATTATCTGGTAATTTATAATTGAATGTAACTTGTCCATTTTCATTTATTGTCAATGTATTAAATAATTCAATTGCTTTGAAATTTAAACGTAAAAATATTACTATTTCCAAAATAACAAAAAAAATTTATTCCACATCCATTCCAATCCTTAATCATTAAACAACAGATATATCCAATAAACCAAAAAAAAAATTAACATATCCAATTATCAATTTTTTTTTTTGTTGTTAGGAACGTTTAAAAAAAAAACGAAAGTTGTCGTAATTTTAAATTTTTTTGTGTTTTGGTTTTGTAAATTTTTTTTTTTTTTCGTTTTTTAAAAATAATAGTTATAATTTCAAATTTTTTTATCACATGATGTTATCTATTTCTCTGTGTCTGTTCTCTCATGTACATGTGAAAACAAAAAATTAAAATTTTGGAATAAAAAATTGGATGGTAGGTCTCTAAATATTTTCTGTGCAACCACCTGATGGTTTCAGTTGTAGTTGAGGTGATGAAATGGTAATTGGAAAAAAGATTAAATTTTAAAATCAAGTAAATTCTTGTGTGTTAAAAAGAAATCATATTTATTATTTATTTTTAAAAATTGTTGTTGTTGTTGTTGTTCTATAGGATTATATTATATTGATTAAATGTATTTTTAATTGTTTCAAGATGGATGTTTATAAATTTATCTTCAAAACCATCTGTACGATTTTTAATAATTTCTAAAGAATCTGTTAAACTTTTTTTTGCAGATCGAAAATTGTCAAATTCAATAAATGATTTGAAAGATTCTGGATGTAAATTCTCTAACGCAATTGTAATTAATTCAATTGAATATTCAAATATTTTATGACCATTATCACCATTATTATTTGAAATTGGGAAATTATTAATTACAATACTTGAATTATCTTTTAAATTGTTGTTGTTGTTGTTGTTGTTTGTTTTTAATTAATGTTGATAAAATGATTGGCAAAAAAATTGAAAAAGATAAAAATTTGAAATTTGTTGAATTTAATTGATTAAAAAATCCAATAATTCTTTCAATGGATATCACCACCAAGTTCCCTTCTTATTTCCAAACGTTGATCACTTGTTAATTCTGCACGACCAAAAAGTTCAGAAACATATATATTTTGACATTTAGATAACAATTCAAAATCAAACGTTATAATTGCTTGCTGGAGAAAACTTAAAAACTCCCATTCAATATTATGAGAATATGATGTAATGAATTGTTTTTTTATTGCATACTCTAATAAATCAATCTTTATAAAATATTCTCTTGAATTGTTTGATTTTAGATCATATTTGTATCCATTTTCAACCAACCAATCAATGGATGATTTATCCTTGAAAGATTAGTTTGATTATAAATGAATGGACCCCATGGAATTTTTAAAAATTGTTTTAATTTACAATTTGTATTTGGTGGTATTACATTTACTAAACTTTGATATTGTTCTTTTGATTTTGATGAATATACATAATTATATAATTCATCAATTATATGCTTATTGTGGAATATTTGGAGGTTATTTGCATAAATTTCAATAAATTTGGCCATTTCTTCATTGTTTCTTTTAGTTCTTATTTCATAATATTTCGGAATAATTTGAGCTGCAATTTCTTTGATACGACTGTGGTTTATTTGATCATTTTTATTTAATGATGATGATAACAAAAATTGTAATGAATTTGCACTAAATAATTATAATGCATATTTACAAATTATTGATATATCCATTCCTTCTTTTGGTATATCATGCTCAATGAGATACTTTTGTTGTTCAACATATGAATTACCATATCTGTAAGAATCAGAATTAGTTGTATAACATTTACTATCATCACCATTATGAAATATTTCTTTTAACTTTTCCAAATGAATTAATGATGAAAAATCGGGATGTCGACTTTTAAATTTTTCTTCATCAATTTCTTTAAAATAATTCAATTCCAATAATTTACTTCTAATTTGTTTTGATTCAATACTAAGAATATCATGTGCTTCTAATTTATTAATTTCATTATCTTGATCATTAATTATTTTAATATCCTGATGGTTCCCATTTGATGTTTTAAATCTTTTATTTGTTTGTACTAATGATGATGGTATATTGTAAAACTGAGTATTATTTAAAATGAATTCCAATACTTTTATTCTATTGTGATATGCATAACGAATGGAATTATTTTTGAATTCTTGAGTTGATGTTAATGGACTATCTTTTAAAAATGAATGGATATCCGATAATGGTAAATGTCGGAATAAATCTGGTAAATGTTTACATTCAATTGGATAGTATTGATTTAATATTTTAATTAATTCAATATTTCCATATAATAAATACATCACAATGTATTGATTTGATGTTTAATTGATTTGATTTATGTTTTAATAGTAATTGAAATATTTCTTGTAATAATATGATCGTTTCATGAGGTGTTTTATTTGATATTTCATTTTCTTCTTCTTCAATCTTCATTAAATCAAATAAATTACGAATATAATCAATTTGAATGTGTTCACCAGCTTCAATTTTACATTTTAATAATGAATATAATTTCTTTTCTAACATCCATTCCATTGAATCTAAATGTTTAAATTTTATCATTCCTTCACATTGTTTACGTTCATCACAAATATACCATTCACAAATCTCAATACATCCCATTATATATTGAAATAGATATTTATTATGAATTACTTTCCAAAATAATATTTCATTTTCACTATTATCATTGATTTTGGCATTATTATTAATTTCCATCATTTCTATTGCTATTATTTATTTAATTTAATTATCAGGCTGATATAAAAGTGAAAACAATGTATTTTTTAAGAGAAATTGTTTTAGTGGCACATAACTATTAAATTTATAAAATCATTATGAATGATATTATTAATAATTTTTAAAACAAAAACCTAAAAGCTGTTGATTTATGTTGCAACGTGGGTGTTCATATACAAAATATATGAGTTTTATACCAAGATTGTGTATGTTGACTGACATAATTGAATATGTATGTGTTTTCTATAGATCCAAAGGGTGGACAATATAGTGCATCTACTGAAAATAATGCTGCATTCGTAGTGCCTGTAGAACTAATTAAAACATCATTACCAGAAGTATTTGATGCGATATAACTGCGTTTCACCAAATACATGTAAATTTTGGCACAGCTTCCGCACAACCACTAAAAATCAATATAAAATATAATTTTATGAATCTCTGTATATCTATATGTTGATGTTTATTTGTATGCTTTCTAAATTTTGATATATAATCTGAAATATTTAAACCTGTAAATCATACCCACAATCATATTTCTTTGTTGTTTATTTGTTGATACCAAAAAAAAATGAAAATTAAAAAAAAAAAAAAAGTTTTTGAAAAAAATACATGTAATAATATTTTATTTGTTTATTTAAATTAACTATGGTCTGAAATAATACTTTTTAAAATATCTTCCTGAACATATATTAAGTGAATAAGTATTATTCAAATTTTTATTATTATTGTTTGGTAAAATTTTTAAAAAGATTTGATTATTGTTGAAATTTAAATTATGAATGCAATCTAATAATAATAATAATAAAAATAAAATCCAACCATTAGTATATATGAACACCCAAATAAACTTAGTCACCTAAAATTAACATACCAAGTAAAGTCATTTTATAGTTTTTTTATATTTTTTTTTATAGTTTATATATATTTCTATATTTATTTAAAATGTGTGCAAGTAATGATTTTTTAAATTTTATTTAATTTTTAAATTTAATAAAAAAAATGTGCAAGTAATTATTTAAAATAATTATCTTTTACATTTTTATACATAAGGAAATAAAATATTATAAAGTAATATAACAAATATTTTGGTTGTAATACACACACACACAACACACACTCCTTAATATTAAATGATAGTGTGTTATGATATAATTATAGAAAATATATGTGTCTGTACATCTTTAAATGTTAATATTTAACTTAATCTTACATTTATATGTGATACTATTTACTCGAGTTTTAAATTTTCTTGTACGTGTTTTGATGTGTGTATGTCTATTGGTAAAAAAAAAACAAATTTGTAATATAGAGTTTACATACACACATACACATTCAAACAAAAAAAAAATAATTAACATTAACACACATTCTTTTCATTTTATTCAATGTAGAAAAATGAAACGAAATTATTATTTTGATTATTTTAAATTTTTATTTCCATTAATACTATTGAAGATTTTGATGAATAAATATTTGAATGAATAAAACCAAAAAATTGAAATGAAAACAACTTTTTTAATTATTTATATAAATAGAGAAATTTAAAAAACATCGTATACAACTGATACTATCAATTGGATTATAGTATTTTCAAGCTCATTTTAAAAAATATAATGTGGAGAATGAAATATTAAAAAAGTTTATAAATGTACACATAATATTTTATTTATTTTATTATTAATATATAATCGGAAAGGGTACATTTAAATATAGTTTATCATGGTCTAAAATAATATTTCTTTGCACAAATAACATAACCAATCCATCTACTATTTACATTTTTAACATATGTTCCTGAGCATTCATTAATTGAATAATTATAATTCGTATTATTTGATGTAATAATATATTTAATATTATCATTACAACTATTTTTAATAGTTAAATTTTGCACACATGCTAATCATATAATGAAAAAAGAATATTAGTAAATTAAATAATGATTTTATAATTTTATAATGAAAATAATAATAATAATGATATATACCAAGTAAAGTCATTTTATTTATTTATAGTTTTATAATGATTTTTAAAATAAATTTTAGAAAAATTAATGTGCAAGTAAATAATTAAAAATATACATACATATACATTGGAAAAATATTTATTTTAAAATTGATATCAATTTTTCAAATAAAATATTCTGTTTACAAAATAAATATCTTGATCTAGTAATCCAAGAGACAAACTTTAAATACATTTAATTTGTAATACACT
Organism: Dictyostelium capitatum; assembly: GCA_015252635.1. Classification (NCBI taxonomy): domain Eukaryota; phylum Evosea; class Eumycetozoa; order Dictyosteliales; family Dictyosteliaceae; genus Dictyostelium; species Dictyostelium capitatum. Next base: position 2,792 of record JACAFY010017473.1, on the reverse strand, counting down.
TACTATAAAAATAATTAAAATATGATGTGTTAGATATTATTGTATTTATTTATTTCTATTTTTGATTTATAAGATATAATTGTGTATATTATATTCAATAAAAAATATAAAAATATCTTGTGAGTATCGGCTTTATAAATTTGGTGTGTTTGTGTGTGTGTTTTTTCAAAAATGAACAATATATTAAAAAATTTAAAATACTAATTTTTATCCCACACTCACACACATACTAACCACAGTTTTAATAACATTATTAACCATCATATCAATATTATTTTAATACATTACTGGTATATCCAACTTTATTCAATGCAAAAGGAAAAAAAAGATAAATAATTTAACTAATTGTATTAGCTATTGAGCTATTATATTTTAATTTATATTTATTAAACTATATCAAAATGATATGTTTACCTTTAATATATGTAATTACATTATAGTTTTGATAGAATTTTAAAGAATTAATTAAATTAATGTAATTTACTATCTTATTTTTGTTTTAAAAATTATGAAACAAGTCGGGAAGATAGTGAGGTATTAATAAAGTTTAAATTGTACATGTTAAATATTTTTATAATTTATTTATTATATTATTACATTGGTCTTTGATATTGTTTCTTTGCACAAATAACATAACCAATCCATCTACTATTTACATTTTTAACATATGTCCCTGAACATTCATTAATTGAATAATTATAATTCGTATTATTATTATTGCTTGTTTCATTTATATTTATAAAATTTGTATTACTTTTTATTTTTAAATTTTGTATACAAGCTAAAATTTTATAAAAAAGAGTGAATTTATAAATTAGTACACTCAATATTTTGTTAAATATCTAAAATATACAAGCAAAACACCTACCAAGTAAAGTCATTTTATATAATTTATATAGTTTATAGTTTTGTTTATTTCGGATATACACAAGTAATAATTTCTAAAATAAAACAATTTCCTTTTTATATTTGAAAATAATTTTAATTTTAATTTAATTTTTTTTAAAAATTAAATCGATTTACAATTTATTATTAAATAATTTATAAACTCTGCAACCACCTCAAAAACCACAAATTTATATACATATTGTACGATTGTGTATTATATTTATTGGTGGTACGATCGTTTTATTATATATATATATATATAAAATTAACTTTAATTGATTGGGAATTTAGAAATATGAGGTGTTAACACAAATTAAAAGATGATATGTGTGTTGTATGTATACTCAATTATTATCAATAGATACAATAGTAAATATTAAATACATATACAAAATTTACATATACAAATTTTGTGTTAGAGTTTTTTCGGTAATATAAAAAAAGGGGGTGTGTCAAAAAATTTAAAAAAAAAATTAAAAAAAAAAAAAAAAAAACATTTACAGATTTGTAATATTAAAAAAACCTTCTATACACTTGCACATAAAGTAATAATTAATAACATTAACTCATTCTTTTCATTCTATTCTATTATTGGTAATTTCAACTGAATATTCAATTGAAAAACCATATCGAGTAATTTTTATTATAAAAAAAAATATAAAATTATTTAATATATATTAAATTCTTTTTGATTATTATAATTATTTATATTTATAATTAATATTGAAAAATTAACCAAATAAAATAAAGAAATTGCTATAATAAAAATAAGGAAGTTTGAAATTTGAAAAAAGAAAATAAAAAGAATAAAAATAAAAAAAAATAAATATTAAAAAGAATAAGAATAAGAAGAAGAAAAAGAATGTTAGTTAAAAGTTTACTATATGTATAGTAGAACAAAGAAAAAATATCTCTTTTATAATTATATGTTTTATTATTTATAATTAAAATTGAATTATTATATATAATAGAATTATTATTATTATTATTATTATCATATTATCATTTGATCATTATTTATTAAATTTAAATCAATAATATGTTTACCTATAAATAACGAAGTAACAGTGTTTGGTATAACTGATTTTGATAAACTTTGTGAAAACCTTCTTTTGAAACGTAAACAAGTTACAGAAGGAGGAATTGAACCTTGGGGAATTGGCAGATTATAGTATTTGCTAAATTCCAATTCTTTTATACCATGTGGTAAAACTCCTGGTAAAATTGGTTGATTATATTGTTCACCAAATTGAATTGATTTTACAGATGATGGAATTACACCAGCTACAATACATTTATTATAAAGATAACCAAATTGTAAATATTTGATTGTATTTGGGATTGATCCTGGAAGTAACTCTCTATTGAAACCACTACCAAATGATAAAGATGTAATTGCAGAATTTGATAATACACCAGGTTCAATTGGTAAATTCCATTCATCACCAAATTTTAAAGTTGTAATTAATGGTGGTAATGTAAAATCTTTTGGAATACTTTTATAGTAGTTACCACACCCATTAATAATTACACTTGACATATAATCTCTATATGGATATATTAAAAATGATAATAAATCATTAAAAGTTTTTTCACCACTTTTATTTACATTGTTGAATATTTCTAAATGATAGAAAATTACTTTTTTTAAAAATACATTTCTCCATACAAAAAAAAACAATGAATCCATATCCCTATTATTACTAATACCATTTTTATTACTATTATTATTATTTATGTTATTTATTATTTTATAAATTACTAATTTTGGATAATTGACATCCATTTGTTGATGTTGATTTTTTTTTTTTTTTTTTTTTTTTTTTTTTTTATTTTTTATTTTTTTTTTTTTTTTGGGTTTTTGGTTTTGTTTTAAAAAAGGGGGGGGGGCGGGCGGTGGGGTT
>JACAFY010017463.1:0-14244 GCA_015252635.1 Dictyostelium capitatum | reverse complement strand
TTCCACTTTAATAATAAAAAAAAAAATAACATAAACAAAAACAACAACAACAACAACAACATCATCATCATAAAAATGGAATTAAGTAATATAATATCATTTTTCACATTACCTCGTGATGTATTTCAAATTAGATTAAGAGATCAAAGATTAAAAGAAAGTAAAGCAAAATTAGAACAAGAATAAAAACAAGAAATGTAGAAATCCCCATTGTTGTGGTGTATATATAAAAAATAATAGTAAATAACAAATAACAAATAATATCAATATGGGTGAAATTAATGTGGTGTGATTGTATATTGTTACACAATCATAAAATGGTCAATTGTAAATAATAAAAAGTTGTGTGTGTAAATAATTTCAAAAAAAAAAAAACAAAAATAAATAAAAAATGAACAATTAGTTCAATGTAAAAAATATAATATTCTTTTAATTATTATTATAATAATATTCAATATGATATCATAACCTATGAGCAAAATTAAAAAAAAAAAAAAAAATGAAAAAAAATTAATTTTTTTTTTTTATTTTTATTTTTAAATTCGCCATTATTAATTTCAATTTCAAATTAAAATTGGGATCACAAAAGATATATAAATACATAATAGATAAAAATAAACACACAACATAAAATAAATAAAATAACCTACACAATAATAATAATAAATACAACTTTAGAGAGTTGATTGGAAACTCTTTCTCTATCTTTCTTTACACAAATGGAGAGTTCATCTTCCAAAAGAAAGGCAGTAGGAAAAACAAAACAAGCCACAACCAAAACAACTAGTGTAAAGAATGAAAGTAAAAGGAATGCTGAAACAAGTAAAAGTACTGAAGAAGCAAGAATAAATAAACAGTCTTTTGAAAATTTAATGTCATCACCAGAGATTGAAAATATTAAAATCGATTTAATTGAATCTTCAATTGAAAATAGCAGTAACAACAACAACAATAATAATAATAATAATAACGATCATTCAATCACACCAATTTCATCATCATCATTATTATCATTACCAACAAATATAATACCCAGATCGACTTCAAAACAAAAAGAAGAAAATGGCATTAAATCAACCTCACCTTCTCCCTCTCCAAATTCAAAAGTAGTTAATGGTAAAAACAACAATAGTAACAATAATAAAATGTCAAAATCAAGATCAAGATCAAGATCTAGATCAAAATCAAATGATTCAAAGAATAATAAAGAGGAAGATACATCCGATGATGACGACAATGATGACAATTCTTCACCAACTAGGGGTAGCGATTCAAAAAAGAGCAGTAGTTCATATAAAAGTAGTAGAGACAGTAAATCATCAAGGTCAAGAAGTAGATCAAAATCAATATCAAGGTCAAGATCAAGATCAAGAAGTGGTAGAGATAAAAAGAAATCATCATATTATAGCAGCAGTAGTAGGTCATCATATAGAGATAAAAGAAAGTCATCAAGATCAAGATCAAGATCAAGAAGTAGGGATAGAGATAGAAAACGAAGTGATAGAGATAGAGACAGAGATAGATATAGATATCGTAGTTACAATAATAGTAGCAGTAGAAGATCAAGAAAATATAGAAAATCAAGTAGATCAAGAAGTAAAAGTAGGTCAAGATCAAGATCAAGATCAAAGAGTAGTGGGAGAAAATATAAAAGCAGAGGAGTTGATAGAAAATCAAGTAGATCAAGAAGTAAAAGTAGATCAAGATCAAGATCAAGTAGAATGGATAGTAGATCAAGATCAAGATCAAGAACAAGTAGATCTCCAAAAGACAGAAAAAGAGACAGGTCACCTACCAAACGTTCATCAAGAATAAATGATCATTCATCATCATCAAGATCAAAAACTAGTAGTAGCAGAGTGGATAGTAGATCAAGATCAAGATCAAGTAGTGGAAGATCTAGAAAAAGAAGAGGAAGAAGTAGAGATAGAAGTAAAAGTTATTCACCTTCATCCAAATCTAAAAAGTCTACTGGTTGGGATAATTTACCTGAAAATGGTTCATCGAGTAGGTGGTTAAAATCTATAGATTTTGTTTCTTCATTACACTGTATTATATTTACTTTGTGTGTTTTTAAAAATTTCAATCTATCAAGCTTTTATTAATGTTAATATTGGTTTTTTAATTCTTTTTATTTTTGCATTCAAATTATCTCATTTCTTTCTTTTCTATTTTTTTTTTTATCTCTTTCTTGTCTACCATATCCTTTTTATATTTCATTTCTACTACTAGTTTTATATAAGAATTCTATAGATTTAATATTAACATTGTTTTATTTATAGTTGATTCAAAGAGTGTATCATCTTCATCATCTCCACTTTCAGTACATTCAAATAGTAATAGTAATAATAATAATAATAATAATATAACACCACCTCCACCTCCACCTCCACCAATACAACAACAAGCACAAAACAAAATAGCATTAAATGTAAATAATATTCAAACTAATATAGCAGCAAATCATTTACCGCATCTTCAACAACAACCACTTCCTCCACCACCTCCACCACCAACTTCTTCAATTTCACCATCACATAATATTCATTTACAATTACCAACTCGTGTTAATCATTTTAATCAACCACCACCACCACATAATATATCATCACCATCACCCCCACCACAATCACAATCTTTGATGGCAGTGCCACCATCACCTCCACCACAATCAGATCAAGCAAGAATTTATGTTGGTAGTTTACATTTTAGTTTAACTGAAGAAGTTATTGCAGCAGCATTTTCACAGTTTGGTACAATTAAATCAATGACATTAGGTAAAGATGCAAGTGGTAAATCAAAAGGATATGCATTTATTGAATATGAATCGCAAGAATCTGCAACGAAAGCAATTGAGGGTATGACAAATTTTATAATGGCTGGTAGATTAATTAAAGTTGCAAGACCATTCACTGGTAATCAACAACAACAACAAGCATTACTTGCACAAGCACAGCATTTACAAATACCCTTGGTATTATCACCGCAAAAACAACAACATCTCTTATTACCACATCATATACAACAAGCACATCAACAACAACAACAACAAATTTTAAACCCTGTACAGCAATTTCATCATCCATCAATTATTCAAAATTTACCTCACCTTTTACCACAACACATCCAGCACCTTTTGCCGCAACATCCATTACATCATCCAAATATTCATCACCATCATATTCATCATGATTTATTAAAGTTCAATCAAGATTTATCACAACCACCAGTACCAGCTAATGAAGCAAATAGAATTTATATTGGTTCAATTAACTGGAATGTAACTGAAGATCAAATTAGAAGTACATTTAGTCAATTTGGTAAAATTATTTCATGTTTTTTAATGGTATGTACCTATGTTAAATTGATAAAGTAGTATGATATTAATTAATTTTGTTCCTCACTTGTTTATTTTAGCAAAATACAGATACAGGAAAACATAAAGGATATGGATTTGTAGATTATGAATTAAAGAAATCAGCAGACGATGCAATTTCAACAATGAATGGTACTGAACTTTTGGGTAGATTAATTAAAGTTGGAAGACCAACAAAAAGTAGTAATAGTAATAATAACATAAATAGTAACATTAGTAATATCAATATCAATAATAACAACAACAACAACACCAACAATGAAATTGTTGAGAGTGATTTATCACTAAATGCGGAACAAAGAACTCAATTAACTCAAAAGTTTGGAAATGAATTATCTACACCTGTAAGTTTTATGGATCTATTACAAAGACTATGTATTTTGTCATTCTAACGGCGATTCTATTTAAATTACAGAAATGTTTGGTTTTAAGGAATGCTGGATCACCAAACGATATTGATCCATCATTTGAAGTAGATATTAGGTTAGGATGTAATGAATTTGGTGAGATTGAAAAATTGGTTATCATATCTGAAAATCCTGTTAGAGTATATATTTTATTTAAAGAGGCTGCATCTTGTATAGCTTGTCAATCGAAATTAAATGGAAAATATTTTAGCTATCATTGTATCAAAGCTGAATTTTATGATGTAAATTTATTTAATAAGGATATTTTTCAATGATCATCATGGTAGCAATCAATCAAATAATCATATAACCAAATAATAATAATTAATAGTAAAAACAACAACAACAATAATAATAATAATAATAAGCAAATAAACAACAAAAATCAAAATAACAAATCATATTATTCACAAGTAATTATTTATTTGGTCATTTGCAATCATATCATAGAAGAAACAATAAAATTAATAAAATTAAACAAACAAGTTAATCTAAAATAAAGTCATCTGTTGAATGTTTATGATTTTTGTATAATTGTCATTGTTAATGAATATAAAATGTCATCTCCTATCATTTTCAAAGAAAAATAAAAAAAAAAAGAAAAAAAGAAAAATAAAAAAAAAAAAAAGATATTGATATTTTGATTTTTTATTACTACCAACAATAAAATAAAAAACAAAATGGCAAGAACAAAACAAAGAGCAAGAAAGAATCAATTTTTTGAAACTTATAATGTTTTAAATAAACCAAGTTCAGATTTAAAAAGAATCTATAGTGATAAAAAAGAAAAAGAAAAATTAGAGTCAATAGTATTATCATTTGAAAATTCACCAACAGATACCATACATGAAGAGAGTAAACTATTAAGATTGTCAAAATCAGAATTAATAGATATAATTTTAAAGAAACAAAAAGATAATGAAAGAACACAACTATTGTTTTTCAAAGTATTTAGAAATGTATACATAAAGAAAAAGATATTTAGTTATTTGCCAATATTTGTATCTACAATTCACTCAATGATTTGTTATGGTAGTACACATTGGTGTGGTCCAAGTGAATCTATTATAGATAAAGATACATATGATTGTTTCATTATATTAACTAAGTCTAAACAATCACAAATTGGAAGTGCATGGACAAGATATCCAATTTCAATGGAACAAGATTTTATAGTTTCATTTCAATTTAAAATGGAATTTGAAGGTGCAGATGGTATTGCTCTTGTATTTTTATCATCGCCACATTTATCAAATACAAATGAATTAATTGCCGGTGGTCAGTTGGCATATAATGGTTATTCAAATGGTATTTTTGCAGTAGAATTTGACACACATGAAAATGATGAAAATAATGATCCAAATGATAATCATTGTTCAATTCAAGGTCTTGATAAAGAAGGTATATTATCATCTCATCATGATTATTCATTGGGTTGTTTTATGCCATCATTTAGATTACATGATGGTTTAGTTCATAATGTTAAACTTTATTTCTGTCATGAAAACTCATCTGTTTCCGTTGAATTAGATTCAAACATTATACTATCAAATGTTATTATACCAAAAAACATGAAAGGACCTATTAAACAATCATATATTGGATTTACTAGTTCAACAGGTTCATCCCATCAACAACATACTATCTCTAATTTTAGAATTTTAAAACAATAAAGATAGTTCATAAATAAAAATAGGGTAGCAACATTGAAGGGTTTTACAATTTTTAAAAAAAATAAAAAAAATAAAAAAATTTCGAAATTTTTATACACAAAAATTTGATTTACGTGACTAACGTATACAATTCAAATATTATATATTAATATTTTCCATATGTCAAGAACAACACATAAACGATCAATACATCAAATCTATAAAGAAACACAACATTATAATGTTTTAAATAAACCAAGTTACAATTTAAAAAAAATCTTTTTGGATAAAAAAGAAAAAGAGAAATTAGATTCATTAGTATTATCATTTGAAAATGAAATGAAAAATTATTCACATTATGAAGAAAGTAAACTTTTAAACCTATCAAAATCAGAACTAATAGATATAATTTTAAAGGAACAAAGGGAAATGGAAAGAACACAACTATTGTTTTTCAAAGTATTTAAAAATGTAAACATAAAGAAAAAGATATTTAGTTATTTACCAATATTTGTATCTACAATTCACTCAACGATTTGTTATGGGGATACACGTTGGTGTGGTCCAAGTGAATCTATTATAGATGAAGATACATGTGATTGTTTCATTAGATTAACTAATTCTAAAAAATCACAAATTGGAAGTGCGTGGACAAGATATCCAATTTCAATGGAACAAGATTTTATAGTTTCATTTCAATTTATAATGAACTTTGGAGGTGCAGATGGTATTGCTCTTGTATTTTTATCATCACCACATTTATCAAATACAAATGAATTAATTGCCGGTGGTCAGTTGGCATATAATGGTTATTCAAATGGTATTTTTGCAGTAGAATTTAACACATTTAAAAATGATGGTAATAATGATCCAAATGATAATCATTGTTCAATTCAAGGTCTTGATAAAGAAGGTATATTATCATCCCACCATGATTATTCATTGGGTTGTTTTACACCATCGTATAAATTAAATGATGGTTTAGTTCATAATGTTAAACTTTTTTTCAAACACGAAAATTCATCTGTGTCCATTGAATTAGATTCAAACATTATACTATCAAATATTAAAACACCAAATCTTTTAATTCCAGAACCTATTAAACAATCATATATTGGATTAACTAGTTCAACAGGTAAATACCAACAACAAGATCACATTATTTCAAATTTTAGAATTTTAAAACAATAAATAAAAATATGTAGTACACTGTTGAAACCAACATGTTGTTTTTGATTTACAAAAGGTATATATTATGTTATATTAAATCCCCTACTTTCGTGGAAGCTACACCGAGATCCTCACTGTTGATTAGTTAATCTAATGAAACAATCATTGTATCTTAATCTTTAAATATATCATCAACATCACTTGGACCATACCAACGTGTATCACCAATAAAGTCTATAAATTTAGTAATTGTATTTTAAATATTTTTTTTTTGGAATAAACATATAACCAAACAAACTAAAATTAATTTGTCACACAAAATAAAATTTCGTAAGTAAATTATAACGTTCGTTCAATACATATAAAAACTTTTTTTTTTGTTGTGAATAAATTTTTTGGTTCTTTCGGTTTTTCAGAAGTCACCCAATAAAATTATTTGAATACGAATAACATATATGATTTAAATATTTAATTAAATAGTATATTCAACATGTCAAGAACAAAACAAGTGGCAAGAAAAATTTCACGAAATTATCATATCTATAAACCCATTCCACAATATAATGTTTTAAATAGACGCATTTCAGATTATAATGTTTTAAATGAACCCAGTTCAGATTTAAAACGAATCTGGTTGGATAAAAAAAAAAAAGAGAACTTTGAAACATCACTATTATCATTGAAAAATTATCCATCAAATATCACACATTATGAAGAAAGTAAACTTTTTAACTTATCAAATTCAGAATTAATAGATATAATTTTAAAGAAACAAAGTGAAATGGAAAGAGCACAACTATTGTTTTTCAAAGTATTTAGAAATGTATACATAAAGAAAAAGATATTTAGTTATTTACCAATATTTGTATCTACAATTCACTCAATGATTTGTTATGGTGATGCACGTTGGTGTGATCCAAGTGATGGTAAAGGTTTATTTATTAAAGATGAAGATACATATGATTGTTTCATTAGATTAACTTATTTAGAATTTGGAAGTGCATGGACAAGATATCCAATTTCAATAGAACAAGATTTTATAGTTTCATTTCAATTTATAATGAATCGAAGAGGTGCAGATGGCATTGCACTTGTATTTTTATCATCACCACATTTATTTAATACAAATAAAAATTTGGGACATCATTTGGCATATAATGGTTATTCAAATGGTATATTTGCAGTAGAATTTGACACATATGAAAATGATTCTGAATTTAATTATGATGGTAGTAATGATATATATGGAAATCATTGTTCAATTCAAGGTCTTGATAAAGAAGGTATATTATCATCTCATCATGATTATTCATTGGGCAGTGTTGCACCATTGTTTAAATTAAATGATGGTTTGGTTCATAATGTTAAACTTTTTTTCAATCATAAAAATTCATTTGTATCCATTGAGTTAGATTCAAACATTATACTATCAAATATTAAAATACCAAATCTTTTAATTCCAGAACCTATTAAACAATCATATATTGGATTAACTAGTTCAGTGGGTTGCGATCATCAAGATCACATTATTTCAAATTTTAGAATTTTAAAACAATAAATAAAAATATGTAGTACACTGTTGAAACAAACATGTTGTTTTTGATTTACAAAAGGTATATATTATGCTATATATTAAATGATTATATTTTGGGGAGAGGAAATCTTTTATTTATTTATTTATTGTTGAGCAGAAACTAATTCAACATCAAAAATTAAAGTTTGATTTGGTCCAATAGTTGGTGGAGCACCTGATTTACCATATGCTAATGCAGCTGGGATAATTAATCTTCTTTTTCCTCCTACTTTCATGGAAGCTACACCGAGATCCCAACCATGAATAACTTCCCTAATACCAATACGGAAAGTGAATGGTGTACGAAGTGATGAATCAAAAGTTTTACCGTTTGTGAGTTTACCAATGTATTTAACACCAACTTTTTTACCTGATTTTGGTGAAACACCAGTACCTACAACGAGATCTTCATATTGTAAACCATTTGCCATTGTGACAATAGATTTAGCTGGTTTTTTTTCAACAGCTGGTTTAATTTCAGCTGGTGCTTGTTTAACTGGAGTGGTTTGTTTGACTGGTGTAGTTTGTTTAGCTGGTGCTGCTGCTGGTTTGGCAACTGCTTGTTTAACTGGAGTAGTTTGTTTGACTGGTGTAGTTTGTTTAACTGGAACAGCTGCTGTTTCTTGTTTTACTTTCTTTTCTGGTTGTTTACTTTCAGCAACGAGTTGTGCTTTTCTTTTTAATGATTGTTGTAAAATTTGATTTTCCAATAATTCATTGATTTCATCATCGGAATCATTTTCTTCATCTTCATCTTCTTCATCTTCATCTTCATCTTCATCTTCACCATCCATTTCTTCATCATCATCTTCTTGTTCAGATTCTTCATCTTCTTCACCAGCTTGACCTTGTTGTGGTTGTTCATCATCTTCACCACCAAACATTGAATCAACGAAATAACCAGTTAAACAAATAGTGCTTTGACCAACAACTGAAAAGATAACTTCTTTACCTTCTTCAAAAATTGTATCTAATACTGAATGTTCAGTACCATTTAATTTTAATGAACAAATACTGTATGTTTTACCATCATATTCAACTTGTAATACATTACGACCTGAATCTTTAGCAGATGGTGCTAAACAAGCTGTTGTAATATGTAAATCAAAAGCTGGAATAAATTTAACTGGTACTTTACTAACTTCAATTCCCCAAAACATTTTTGTATCTGTATATTTATATTTGTGTTTGATTAATCAATAATAAAAATAAAAAAAAATTTAAAAAAAAAAAAATTAAAAACGAAAAAAAAAAAAAAATTAAAAAAAAATACGATAAAAACGCGGTTTCGTATTTTTTTTAGTGTGCCTAACTGTCAAGAAAGTAAAATAACTTTAAAGAGTGTTAACCTCCGGTTCAACTGTTATTTTCATACTATAATATATAGCTTCATTTACATATATGGTAAAACCTCTTTGTATGTTGGAGAGAATATATTAAGAGGTTTTTTTTTAAAAATACATAGTTATTTCTTTTTTATTGTTGAATATATGAAGGGGAAAGAGAGAGATCTAATAAGATGTGTTTATATATATAAATATTCTATATGATTATGTTGATGAGATGGTATTTATGATGTTATAGACCATTATTTAACAATCAATTTGATGGTTAATGAATAACATGATAACCAAATCTCTTTGTATGTAAAATGGAACTACATAAGAATACAGCAACAAATGAAATAACAGTTGATGCAACGGAACAATACCATCCAACAGCTGGTCCCCATTCTAAAAGTGAATCTGATCCTTTGAATTTACTACAGATATCAGTACCTAAAAGTTCTTTATCAATACCAAGTGGAAGGGATAAACCATTTGATAAATCTGTACAAAGTGCTTTATTAAATCTAAGGAATAATAATGTTGCCAATGCATTGAAAATGAATACTAAAATTGACATAACAAATAATGCTTTTCTTCCTTTTTTATGTACTTTTTTAAATAATGCAACCAATGTAATTAAAAGCATAATACAAGCCTATAGTTATAATATAATATAATAAATGAATAAATAAATAAATAATTAAATAAATCATGTTAGTAATTATATTATAAAACAAATATAAAAAAATATCTTTTTTTTTTTATACATCCGATATTTTCGGATTTTTTTTTTTTCCAAATAATTTAAAGATAGATAATTAATATAATAATAATAATATTATACATACGAAAACAAATGAGATGATAACAAATGCAAAGCAAATAACTAAAGTATTTTGAGTTTGTGAGTCTTCATTCCAATCGAATTTACCATTTGAATCGGTTAAACCACCTCTATTAACACCTGAAAATAGGTGGGTATATTTAATGTATTAGAATCAATTAAATTGTTTCTATTAATACACCCGAGGGTATTTTTATAGAGTGGTACAATGTTTGTTAATGATTGTTATAAACTTACCAAATGTACTTGTGAATGTTAAAAGTGACACTGTGAATTGGTACCAATTTGTATCTGGTAAAAATGAATATACATTTAAACCAATAATTGCTGCTAAAAATAGGACTGTTATAAATCCAACTACGATATTATGTCTTGACATTTTGTGTGTAATATATGTATTATTTATTTATTTATTGTATATGAGCGAGATTATTATTTTAAAATTTTTAAATTAATAGAAAAAAAAAAAATTGTGTGTGAAAAAAAAATTGTCGCGAAAATTTAAATTTCTTTTGATTATTCAATAAAGATATAATAACAATGTGGTGTGTAATGAATAAAAAAATATAAAAAATAAAATAAATAAATGGGATAAATATCAATTGGGTTTTGAAAAAAATTTACTGTTATGAAAAAAAAATCAAAAAAAAAAAAAAAAAAAAAAAAAAAAAAAAAAAAAAAAAAAAAAAAATAAATAAAGATATTTTAAAATAAAAATAAAAATCAATTCAATAAAAACCTTAATTTGACATATTTATAAACTAAATAAATAATTTAGTGTATACAACTAAATTACCTATTAAGTAGTTATAATTGTTATTATAATAATAATAATAATAATAATAATTTAAAATGATATAAAAAAAGTCTTTTTTAAGTGTTAAAAACAACATTTCTATTTTTTTAATGTTTATGTTAATAGATTAATTATAATAAATTTTTTTACATTGGGAAACTCATTGAAACAGAAAATTTAATTTTTTTTTTTTTTTTTTTGTCCAAGTTAGTTGTGATGACAAGAGTTTTATATGTGTGTTGGTTTTTTAATTTAATTAAAGTTTTTTTTATTTATTATTTATATATTCTCTCTTTTCTCTTTTTATTTTTTTTATTGTTTACTTTGTAGCACAATAGAAATTTTAAAAAATATTTTTGACATCTTGTTGTAATGAAGGACCAGTTGTAATTTTTAATGGTTTACCATCCAATAAAGCACCATCATATTTTTGAAGTGCAGTTATTGCATCGTTATGTCTTGAAAAAATAACAAAACCTGTACCATTAGATCTACCACTATGATCGAAATTTACTTTAATTTGTTTGATATCACCAATACTATGGAATAAAACTTTAAGATCATTTTCAACGATTGCATGATGAAGATTTGAAATGTTTAATCTTGAACCTGTAAATAATTGTAATCCCCTACCACCACCGGCACCAACAGATTGAATATTAGGACTTCTGTTACGTGTTTGTCTTTCAAATAATGTTGGACCATCCCCATTTAAAAAATCACCACTATTACGACTGTTATTGTTAAACTTTATTCTTGGTCTGTTGAGATCTATGGATCTTCTATCTGTTGTTAACGATCTATCATGATATTGTGGTCTATCTGGTATTCTATCTATAGTTTTTGTAATTCTAATCTTTGGTAAATCTTTGAGACTATTATGATTATTACTTCTTAATGGTGATGATGTTCTAACAATTGGTTTAGGATTATTATTTTGAATTGTAATTTTTAATGCAGGGATTGATGATGTAGTTGTAGTGGTGGTTGTGGTTGTTGGTCTTGATGGTCTTGTGATTGTTGTGGTTGTAGGTCTTATTGATGGTTTACTTGTAACTGATTTTGTATCTAATCTTGCTGTAAATGATGTACCAGTCTGGTGTAATTAAAGAACTAAAGTTAGTTACAAACATTTTTGTTGATCACAAACTCCAATCATTATATTACCTTTGATAATCTATTATTATTTCTTCTTGGTGATGATGTAGTTGAAGTTTTCTCTGTACTTAATTTACGTGCTCTACTACCACCTTTTGGTCTATCAACTTTTTTATTTTTAATATATTGATCTAGTGAAATGTCTTGCATTTTAAATTATATAATATGTATACTGTGTGTATGTTTAATCTAAAACAAATAAATAATTATAAAAATATATATAATATGTACAATGGTGTGTTGTATAAAATTAAATTTAACTGTGAAAAATGAAAAATGAAAAAAAAAAAAATAATTTAAAATTTTTTCAAGAAATAAATTTTATGTTGAAGCTGTTATTTATTATTTATTTTATTATTTATTAATTATATGAATTTTATTGAGAAGAGGAAGGACAAGGAGGGAACCGTATTATTAGTACATTTAATTATTATTTATTCTTCCATTTCATTAGAAGTTTCAGTTGTAGTAGTTTCAATTGTAGTTGTTGTTGTTGAGGTTGTTGAAGTTGTAGTTTCAGTTGATGATGATACAGGAGGTGAATTATTACCACTATTTGTTGTTGATTTACCATCTTCATGTAGAATTAATAATGAACCATCCAATTCAACACCACTGTATCTTTCAATTGAATTTAATGCATGTGCTTTCTTTTTAAATATAACTAATGCAGTTGATTTTTCAGTATCCAATTCAAAATCTTTTAATGAACCAATTACACCAAACATATAAGCGATATCACTTGGAATGATACTTTTTGGTAAATTTACAACTCTAACCTTAAATGATAGTTCGTTACCTCTTTCATCAAATTCTGGTTCATCTACATCATCTTCTTCGTTGTTACCACCATTCATACTAATTCCAATTGGTTTCTTTACTTGACTATAATCTCTGATACCTCTTGGATCGAAAAATTTATGATCTATACTATCTGTAATTGATGTTCTTTTTATATTCTTTACTCTATTATTATTATATGGTTGTCTGTTTGTTGGTGATCTGTAACCGCCATTCATTGTATTGTTATATGGTTGATTTCTATTAAAAAGTCCTCTATTTTGAAATGGAGGATTGAACTGTTGATTATATCCATTGTTATTATTGTTTATTGTAACTTTAAAACCACTTCCTTCTCTATTGTTGTAACTTTGATGTGGTTGTTGATAGTTTTGTGATTTTTTAATATATGGTTTCTTTTGTGATTTAACTATATCATCCAATGATGTTTCTAATACATTTAATTTTGGTGATGATGCTAATTCTCTTGTTGTTGGGCTTGTAGTTGAAGGTGATGTTGATTCTGAATTATTCTTTGTAAAACCTCTACCTTTTTTTAATCTATTTTCATTTCTATTTGCTTTAACTATATCATCCAAACTAGTTGTCATATATTGTTGTTTTTTATCTGAATCTGTCATTCTGCTATTATTATTATTATTATATCTCTAAAGTTATGAAAAACCAGAGGAGCAAAATTAATTAAACTTGAAATTTTTTGAAAAAAAAAAAAAAAAAAAAAAAAAAAAAAATTTCATTAATTTTTAGCTATTAAACTACAATTAATAATTGGTTTGATAATATTTGAGTAGAAAATTGTGTTGTTATAATTGCAATATCAACAAAAGTAATATTTGCAGAAGTGTATGTTTATGTAGCTACACCAACACAATTATTGCTACTCTTTATATTATCAAACCAACTTTTGTTTAATTCTCCTCTCAGAATATGGCTGTGTGGCATCTAGTTATCAACATTCTCTCTTCTTATTTTTTGTTTTATTTGAACCCAGTAATTAAATTTAGTGTGTGTAGGTTGAAGAAAAATATTATTTAAATAAAAAAAAAAAAAAAAAAAAAAAAAAAAAAAAAAAAAAAAATTAATTTAAAAACGAAAAATACATATATTTTATTAAAATTAAATGAAAATTGCGCTAAAAA
>JACAFY010017453.1:0-14249 GCA_015252635.1 Dictyostelium capitatum | reverse complement strand
AAAAGAAATAGTAAAAACAAATAAAAAATTTATATTAATATTAATTTTTTTTAAAAATATAATAAAAATAAAAATATTAATAATATAAAACTATAGTTTTTTTTTTTAAATAAAAAAATAAGATGAATACAAATAATAATGGATCACCAAAAGATATAAATAATAGTAATAATAATGGATCACCAAGTAGTAATAGCAGTAATAAAGAATCACCAATTTTAGCATTAAATAGATTATTAAAACAAGAAAATATTGAAATTGGTACAGGTCCAAGTGGTTCAATAACATCAAGATGTAGGAGAGAAAGTGATTGTAAATTAAATAAATCTAGTGGAGCTGGTAATTTTAAACCAATTGTTACCTCAAATTCAATTTCCACAAATTCATTAATTACTCCTCCTAGAACATCATTAATAAATACAATTTCGAATAATAGCAATAATAATAACAACAACAATAATAATACAATCAATATCATTAATATAAATGATATTAAAAATACAATTACCGATGATACAAATACGATAAATACAAATACAATGGGTGATACATCACCAATTAGAAGATTAAGAAAAGGTAGTTTACCATTACCTTCATTAGATTCTGCATTAGCAAATAATAATAATAATAATAATAATAATAACAATAGAATTATAGATAATAAATTAACAAGTAATAATAATAATAATAATATTAATAATAATAACAATAACAAATTTAATAATAATAATGTAATCTCGAATATAACAAGCAACACAAATAAAATCAATAATAGTACGAATTTAAAATCAATTGTAAAAAATAGCAACAACAACAAAGTAGATATTAGAAAGAGTGGAAAGAATTTAATGTATTATAAAAACCAGCATAACCAACAAGAATTAAATATAATTAAAATTAATAAACAAGATACAGATGGTAGATTACAATTGTTTATAGTTGATACAAAAAGAACATTGAAAAATGCATCAACAGAATTGGATGGTTCAACAATTTATATTGAAATTGCAAAGAGATTAGTTGAAATTGCAACTCAATTTTATAATTGTAAACAAAGTGAAATTGATTATGAAAACTTTGCAGAAGAATTATTATCGATTTTAAATTCAACAAATTTTAAGGTTTTGGGAAAATGTAGAGAATTGGTTATAAAATTATTAACAATTATTGCAAAATACGCAAGAGTAATTCAATTGATTTCATTTGAAAAATCAACTACAACTGCTACATCACCAATAATTGAAGAATTGGAATTACTTAAAATTGATGAATCTGAAGAACCAGATAATTTACAAAAATTACAATTATCATCACATTCACCCAATGAAAATAAAGAGGAACAATCAATTGAAGAAATTTCATCAATGGAACAACCATTATCTACAGTAACAACATCACAATTATCACCTTCTGAAACAATGATTGAAAAGAATCCATTAAATTTCCAAAAATCACATTATAGATGTTTATCATATTCACCAAAATTATTGGAACAGCAATTACAACAACAACAAAAGTTAATTAATCAACAAATTAAAAATCATAATCAATTAAATCCTGTACAACATCAAAAATACGTTAAATTTGAATTACAAAAATCTCCAACAACCTCTAATCAAAATTTACCAACTGAAACAACATCAACAGTTAAACCACCATTAATTTCAAGAAAACCAATTGAACAAAAAGAATTACCAACAACTGCCACAACAATTACCACTTTAAAAACAATTACAAGTCCAACTTCACATGCAAATGAATCAACAGATATAATTGATGAAGATAATATATTATCATCTTCATCCGATGAAGAATCGACAAGTGAAGATGAAATAACAGAATCTGATGAAGATCAAGTTTCCGAATATAGTAGCGATAGTAATGATGAACAAGATACTGAAGATGAAGAAGATGATGATGATAGTAATTATTATAATACAAATCATCATGAAATTAAAAAAGATAGTATATTAAGAAAGACAAAATCAATCTCACCATTTAAAAAATCACATCAACATCATTTTTCTACAAATTCAACTGGTGGTAGAAATCCATCAAAACAACCTTTATTTTTAAAAGACCCAAGATTAAATGATTTGGTAAGTAAATTATATTAATATAATTTAGTAGTATATTAGTCATCATTATATATTGCTGTGTTTGTCATATAAAAAATTCACCACTATAAAATCTCCAATGATTGTGATTTTTTTTTTAATTTATAAAATATCTAAATTCCTAGAAATCTGACCAAATTATTAATTTTTTCTTTTTTTTTTCAATTTTCAGAAGACAACCAGTGACGAATATATTTTAAAAAGAGTAATTATTTATTTAACATTTAAATAATTATACACATATAATAATGATAAATATACAATTACAAACAAATACTAATACATCTATATTTAAAATTATTTTATCATTTTTATTAATTTCAATTATTACATCACCAATCACTTCACCACATAATTCACCTAAAAAAAAATTAAAAACATCACATAATAATAATTATAATAATCAACAACAAAAACAGCCACTAGTTAGATCAAAAAGTTTTAGTCCAAATAAAGAAGGTGGAGTTGAAGAAGAAACAGTTAAAAAAGAACCATATAGAAAGTTAGCACGTTCATTTTCAGAGATACCATCAGTTAAATTAGTTGATGAAGAAAATTCTAGAAGTAGAGATGAACAACAACAATTACAAATGGCAATGTGTAGAATTTGTGAAGAATCAATTCATTCATCATTGTTGGAGGTACATTCTAAAATTTGTGCAATGGCAAATGAAGAAGATATGCGTGCAATGAATGTTGAAGATCATTTAAGAGCTGTTGCTAAAATATTGTTAACTAGATCATCTGATATTGCTCCTGAAAAAAGAGTAGGTATTAAAATAATCACAGTTATATCAATATTATTAAAATATATATTGTACTAACAGAATTATAATAATACTACAGAAAATGATAATTGAATTACGTGAAATTGCATTGTTTGCAGTTGAAAATGGAATTAAAGAAAATTTAAAAATGATTCAAATAATGAATGATATAATTAAAAAGTTTGATCCAAAAGATGATAATAGAGAATTAGCTATCAAAATTCAAAATTTAATATCAGAAAAAGTAAATGCATTGAAAAGAGCAGATGACGTAATTAATTCATCACCAAGAATATATAGAACTAATTCACCAAGAATATTAAAATCACCAAGAGAAGAAGAATTATCAAGAGAAATTATTCGTGGTAGATCAAGATCTGATTCTGATCCTGTTCATATTACAATGAATAAAAATAATAGTGGTGGTAGTTCAAGTAGTTCATCAAGTATAACAAGTAGTAATAGTAGTAGTAATGGTGGCGCTAATAACTCAATAATCAATGAATATAAACCAAAAGGTGTACCAACAATTTCAGATTTTGAATTTATTAAACCAATTACCAAAGGTGGATATGGTAAAGTATTTTTAGCTAAAAAGATTAGAACTGGTGATATTTATGCAATTAAAAGATTAAAGAAATCAGATATGATCAAAAAGAATCAATTGGATCATGTTAGAGTTGAAAGAAATATATTAGCATATACAAGTAATCCATTTGTTGTTAAAATGTATTATTCATTTCAAACTAAAGATTATTATTACCTTGTTATGGAATATCTTCAAGGTGGTGATTGTTTCTCGTTGTTACAAATGTTGGGTGCATTAGATGAAAATATGGCAAAAATGATCATTGCTGAAACTGTATTAGCATTGGAATATCTTCATTCTCATGGAATTATCCATAGAGATTTAAAACCAGATAATTTATTAATTGATAAAAATGGACATATCAAATTAACAGATTTTGGTTTATCAAAAGTAGGTTTATTAGATAAACAAACTGTTGTACCTCCTTCTTATTTTAGTCCAACATTATCATCAATAAATGGTGGTAGTAATACAACCATTGCTAATAATAATAATGTTACAATGGTAAGTGGTAAACCAATTAATACTACAATAGGTGGATCATCGACAACTGGTAGTGGTATAACCGAAAAGAAAGAAAAGAAATTAATGTCATTAGCTCAATCAAAATCATTGTTTTCAGCAACTTCATCTTCATCACCATCAATTCCATCTTTGAATCTTTTGAATCAAGATAAACAATTATCACCAATGATGCTTGGTTTAAAACATCAATTGCCACCAATGTCACAATTACCTTTAATTTCATCAACTGGTGGTGGTCAATCATCAACAACTTCATCAATTTCCTCAGCATCTGCTAATTCATCAAATGCAACAACTCAACAAACTCCTCCATTACCACCACAAAATATTAATATTCATAGAAAATTAAGTTGTGTTGGAACACCTGATTATTTAGCACCTGAGATATTACTTGGTATTGGTCATGGTGCATCTGCAGATTGGTTTTCATTGGGTGTTATATTGTATGAATTTCTTTGTGGTGTATCACCATTTAGTGCAAGCAGTGTTCAACAAACATTTCAAAATATTCTTCAACGTAATATTTCATGGCCTGATGATATGAGTCCAGAAGCAAAAGATATCATTGATAAACTATTATCGTTGGATCCAAAATCAAGATTAGGTTTTAATGGCGGTGCAGAAGAAATTAAAAAACATCCCTTCTTTAAATCAATTAATTGGAAAACAATTTTAACTCAAGAACCATACTTTAAACCAAAAATTGAAAATTTACAAGATACAAGTTATTTTGAACCAAGAAAAGAAATATTTAAAGTTTCAGATGATTTAGGTGAATCTGTTAATACTTTTAATAATAACAACAACAATAATAATACATCACCAACTCAATTACCAAATTCAAATGTTAATTTAGATTCTTCAAATTATACAATTAGTCAAAATACAAATGCAAATTTCGATGATTTCTTATATGTTAATTTTCAAAGTCTATTAGAATTGAATAAAAATTATTTGGCCGAAACAAAACCAACTTCAAATCATAGAAGAAGAAATTCAACTTAAAAAATAAATAAGTAAATAAAAAGTTATGAGATTATTCAATTTATAATACCAATAATCAATTAAATAATCAATATTTTTTTTGGATTTCCATTTATTTTTTATTATTAACATTTTGTTTTCGTAATGTTTAATATATTTTATTTTTATAAAGAGATAATTGTAAATTATTAAAATTGAAAAAGAGTATCATTATAAATACAAATATATAACATATGATGTGTTGTTATTCACACTAGTATTAATCAAAAAAAATTGTTTATAATATTAAAATATGTTTTAGATTTTGTATATTTTATTTAAATATTTCTTTTTTTTTTTTTTTATGTCGCCCGTCCACCCTCTTCACTTTACTTGACCACCCGTCTACCCAATTCATTTTACTTGACAACTGTACAGCAGACCCCCACCAATAAATTATATTGACCGCTAACCTTTTATTAATCATTAATACACTTTTTTCCAAAATTTTTTTTAAATGGGATATGGTTTTTAATTGATGAATATTCAACAATAGTTAAATAATTCTAAAAATGATCATCATTGATTAAAAGCATATAATACCTTCTTTTATTTATTAACTCTAATATTCATTTGTAGGAATATAGCAAATTATTTTTTATTTTGTTACTGATTTTTTAATTTGAGAAATTTTTTTGATTTTTTTTCACTTTATTTCATTTTTTTAATTTTCATTTTTTAAAAATTAATCTTTAAAACATAATAATACATATCAAATAAAGAAAGAATGGGCAAAAATAAAAATTATAATAAAAATTCATTTAAAAAACCAAAAACTACAGATACAGCAACAACCAGTGCCTCATCATCAACATCATTTGAAGAGAAAGAACCAGATTATTTAATTGATGGTTCAATATTGGAAGGTGGTGGTCAAATTTTACGTAATTCAATTAGTTTGGCATCATTATTTGATAAAACGATTAGAATTGAAAAGATTAGATATAATAGAGATCAACCAGGATTAAAGAATCAACATAAAACTGGTATTGATTTAATGGGTAAATTATTTAAAGCAAAAGTTAGTGGTAGTACAGTTGGATCAAGTAAATTATATTTTGAACCAACTATACCATCTATATTGGATAATGGTGTAATTGAAGCAGATACTAAAACAGCTGGTAGTATATCATTATTAATTCAAGTTAGTTTACCATGTATGATATTTGCACCACATTCAACTAAAATGGTATTAGGTGGTGGTACAAATTGTGATTTTGCACCAGCGGTAGATTACATTGAAAATGTATTCTTACCAATTGCAACTACAATGGGATTCAAATGTGATTTATCTATTGATAAACGTGGTTATTTCCCAAAAGGTGGTGGTGGTATTACAATTACAACACAACCATTAACTGAACCATTATCACCAATTACCATAATAAACAAAGGTACAGTAAATAGAATTGTAATTCAATCATTCTTTACATCTGGTAGAATTAATATTACAGTTGCTGATAGAATGAATAGTACTGCAAAGAAAATAATTAAAAAGGATTTTAAAAAGATTGAAATTGAAACTGAAGTACATGATGTTGCAAAATCATCATTTGGTGATGGTACTTTCATTATAATTAGAGCGTACACTGATACTGGTTGTATATATGGATCAACTCAAAATGGTGCTATTGGTATACCCGCTGAAAAAGTTGCTGAAGATGCAGCAAATTCAATATTAAAAGATTTACAAGATGGTGGTTGTATGGATGAATATTTACAAGATCAATTAATTATATTTATGGCATTGGCAAAAGGTAAAAGCTCAATTTTAACTGGTCCAATATCTTTACATACTCAAACTTCAATCCACATTACATCATTAATGACTGGTGCAACTTTTACTTGTACTCCAGTAACAAATAACACACAAACTGGTGAACAAACAAATTTAATTGAATGTAATGGTATTGGTTATTTCCCTTCAACAACAAAAGCAGCAACAACAACAACAGAATCCACTAATAATAGTAGTACTGTTAGTGATAATAATACAAATACTACCACTACTACAACAACCACAAATACTGTTACTTTGTAAAATAAATAAATGCGCTCCTTTTTTTTTTATTTTTCTTTTTTTTAAATTTTTTAAAATTTTTTTAGTTCTTTTTTTTTTTTTTTTTCATTTTATTTTTATTTTATTTATTTTTCGATATATATCATCATACATACATTTGTAGGATATTTATTTATTATAGATAATGTTTAATTTAGGAGCAAGTACATCAAAATTAAATGTTGGTGTTAGTGGTAGTGGTAATACAACAAGCGGTAATGATAATAAACAACAATATATTCCGAGTAGGATATTTTCACAAGATAAAACCAACGAAGAAAAGAATATGAATTTAGGATCAAGTCCACCACATATTTCAACTGGTGGTACAACAAATATGCAAAGTCCAGGTGGTGTAATGATGACACCAAATACACAATATACATCATATTATAGTAGATCAATGGGTCCTTATCAATCAAGTCCAAGTTCACAACAACAACATCATGTTGAATATGTAAATAGTAATACTCCAAATTTAAATAGACGTTTTGGAATTGGAAGTAGTCATTCAAATATTAATAATGCTGCATCATCTTCAAGTGGTGGTGGTAGTGGTAATATTGGTGGTGCTAATAATAATCAAGATTTAACAGGTATACCAACAAGTTCAATCTATGAAGAACCAAAACAATTAAAACAACAAATTCAGCAACAACATCAACAACAACAAATTTTTCAACAAAATCAAACAAATGCTACAATTAAACAACACCAATTCAATCAATCAACTTTATTCACTCAAGTTGAACAACAACATCAATTACAATTACAACAACAACAACAACAGCAAATTCAACAACAACAACAAATGCAACAAAAATATACACCACCAACACTAAATCATGCATTATCAGCAAATGATTTATTAGGACAGGGTTATCAGCAACAACAATCATTATATCCACAAACACCAATAACAAATCAACAATTATCACCATACAACAATACAAACTCACCATTTTTAAATATACAATTACAACAACAACAAATGCAACAACAAACACCATCACCAGTACCAAACGCATTAGAAACACCAACAAACAGACCATTCATTCAAAGTGCACCATTACAACAACAACAAAATTCACAAATACTCTCTGATAAATATGATAGACGTTGGGTAACTGTTTTTGGATTCACTCAAGATAAAACAGATTTGATTGTAGATGAACTTTTAAAATATGGTAAAATAATTAAAATTGAATATCCACAACAATCAAATAGTAATTGGGTTTATTTTCAATTTGAATCGGAATTTGTTGCAATGGATTTATTAAAAAAGAATGGTTTGGTCATTGGTAATTGTATGATTGGTATTTTACCATGTAAAGATAAAATTGTAGGCATACATATAGTTTAATATTATAATTATTTATATTATTGATTTACATATTAATACTCTTGTACCCTTTTCTGCAGAAAAGTGAAACAGATCCAATTAAATCACAACAATTACAACCAAATAATTCGTATCTATCAATTGAACAAAAGTATCATCCAGCAAGACCAGATTACGATCCACAATCATTTTCAAATGGTGATATATTTAATACTCCTTCAAGACCTTCATTCTTTTCAAAAGTTAGTGAATATGTATTTGGTTCTGGTTAATATTATTATTTTCAATTAATTAATTTACATATACAATAATCTTTTTAAAATAAATAAATAAAAGATACCCGATCAAACTATTTAAAAGTGATTCTTCCAATGGATAGTATTTTATTTGTTTGTTTTTTTGGGTTCAAACTAAGTGAATTTATACAAATATAAATCCTCTAATCCACATCCCAATGATATATATAATTTTTGACCTTTTATTATATTTCAATACGTTATAATTATTATTACCCATAGGGATAAAATTCCATCCATAAAACTCCAGATTTGGTGTTTTTTTGGACTTTTTTTTTTTTGGGGAACCTTTTTTTAAACAAGATTTTTTGGACATATACCACTTTTTTAAACCAATTTCATCAATCTCTTCCTTGTTGGTCTAGTGGTGAGGATTTTCGCCTGTCACGCGAAAGGCCCGGGTTCAATTCCCGGACAGGGAGTCATCTTTTTTTATTTAAGTAAAAGATGGAAATTCAAATGAAATTGGTTTTTTCAAGAGTTAACGAATTTCAAATGTTTTTTCTCTCTTAAAACTTTTACTCTTGAGTAAATTTCATCATAAATGATAAAGATACATTAAATTGTGTGATTATTATTGTTTTCATAAAAGTACTTTTATTTTTTAATCATTATTATAATAATCAAATAAGGTAATCAAGTAATTCTCAATTAAAAAATATTTGATTTTTAACTTTGATAACCTATTTAAAAAACTGTGTGGTTTGAATCATTTATTAATTTTTTATATTATTGTATTAAACTAACTGTAAACTCTATTGTTAATGGGCCATTGTTTGATAAAAACCCTTTTTCAATCAATGATTCTGTATTATAAAATTTGTGACAACCCCAACCAATGTCATTTTCTAGGAGTGCTATAAATATTTAAATAACATTAGTAAAAAATTTCAAATGATGATATTTTATATTTTAACACTTACTATGGTTAAAAATTACAGTTATATTCTTATTTGGATCTCTATTTACCAAAATGAATGTTATTGATAATGAATGAAGTGATATTGGTTTATCAGGAACTAAGTAAATTGACAAGTATTCATTATTATTTGGAATAATTTTAACTCTCATAGAATTAGTTCCAACATGAAATCGTGGCGAGAATATATCACTAGTTAAAGCTGAAAAATTATCAATTACCCATGTTTTTGAAATCTTTTCACTTGATAACTTTTTTAATATTTGAGATTGTTGATCAAGTAATTGATTACATCTTTTATTTGATTCCAATAATTCATTTAATGCATCATCTTTTTTCTTTAATTCCATGTATATAGAATGATTAATAGTTGACATATGATTAGATAATTCCAATCTTTTAAATATATCATTACAACCATAATCTTTATATTTACATTGAATAATTGTTTGTGTACAATAAAATTCAATATGTAATTTTAATTTATGTATATTGTTTTGTTTGCAATGATTACAAGTAACTTGAGTTAATTCACAATCATTATGATTAAATTTATTTATTCTTTCAATATATTTGCAACCATTTTCTTTGTATAAACACTTCTGGTATCTATGATGACAAAATTCTAAATGTGACTCGAGTTCTTTGAATTTTAAAGTTTCTTTACATCCATTTTTATAATCCAGTAATATTTTATCATGATTAACATATTTGTATAACGCAAAATCAATTTCTATTGCCAAACTTAATAAATTACAAACCAATTCTTGTTTATGATACAATTCAACAAGTTTTTTCAAAATTTTATCTTGTTCATCTTTAATTTGTTTTGATTTACTTTTTAATTGATGATTTTCAACTAAATTTCTATGGTTACTACAACCTCCTAATAAAAAACCATTAAATTTCTTTAATTCTTCACGAAGATTATTTGGGTTTCCAACACTTGTAACAAATTGAGTAAATTTATTTGAATATTCAATGCCATTGTATTTAATCAATAATTCGGGTACTCCTGCTTTTTTATTTGATTCTTCCAATGTAATTTTTAAACATAAATCCAATATTTTATTTTTAATTCTTTGTATGTCAGATACTTCTAACGACTTTCTTTTTTGAAATAATTCCGAATAAATTGTATTAATTTCATGTAAATCCTTGGTTGGAAAAGTATTTAATTTTAAATTAACTTGACCAATATTGAAAATAAACTATTAATTGTACCAGATAAATATTTACTTCTATGTTGATATAAAAATACTGGGTATTCATAATTCTTTCTAAAATAAGTTGTTGATTCTGCCTCTTCATGATTTGTATCTCCATCCATTATTTTTTGATAAGCTTTAAAACAGAAATCGTTACTTAATAGAGTATTAGGTAGATTTTTGTCTGTTGTTATGTTTGATCCATTAACGATATGGTTGTGTGTAAATTTATTTGGACAATAAATTGTTTTATTTTGAAATTTATCATTTATTAAATCTCTTGTTTCCATATCTATTAATGAATTTTTTAGACCACATTCAATACAAGTTTGTTTATTTGAAGCATTATAACATTCTTTACATGAAAAATGTCCCTATGGTTAGTATATTTTAAAATATATAGTTAGTACTGTTATTTGTTGTTTTTCATGAATAAATATAAAAACTTACACCCCCACACCTATATATTTCTTTTTTAAATAAAAATACAAAACATATTGAGCAAGTATACTTTTTTAAATCACTACTATCTTGTAATAAATCACCAATTGTATAATTGATATTAAATGTTGTCATTATTTGTATTTGTTTAGCTATAATAATTCACAATGTTATTTATCTTTTTATTTAAACTATCTGTTAAAAATAAATATTACAGTAATGTTTTTTATTAAAAAGAAATCAATTTTTTTTAATGTATACCCACATTTCGAAATCAAAAAATTCTATTGTAAAAAAAAAACACCACAAACACTCAAATAACAAAAGAAAATGATAAAAATACATTAGCTAAAAATACACAAACACATTCAACCCACTTATTTCTAAATATATTTTTAATGTATACCCACATTTCAAAATCAAAAAATTCTCTTGTATATAAAAAACACCACAAACACACAAATAACAATGATAAAAATACATTATCTAAAAAATACTCACATTGAACCCCACTTATTTCTTAATATATTTTTTTATGGTGTTTTACTGTTAAAAATAAAAAATGAATTATGAATTGATTTAAATAAATAAATATTAAATCAATAGAAACAAAGAGAGAAGAATTTCCCAATGTTTTTATTATATCAGTGATTTTATGTTTATTTGCTATTTTCATGTTCACAAAGTTAATATACCGAAAATTATATTTTATTTATTAGATTTGGAGTGAACATTATACAAAAAAAAATTAATTTCATAAATTCCATATATGTTACATCTATTCTTCCACTTGATTTGAAAATATTTCATTTTTTTTTGTATTTTCTATAGTTTCTGTAATTTCTTTTATTATTTCTTCAGCAAGGACATTTCCAAATGCACTACCAAATGTACCAATAATGCATTTAAAGTTTGTTCTTATTAATATGAAGTTTCCTTCAAAGTTGCTACCCCGAACCATCAAACCATCAGAGTGAGAAATATGAAATCTTTGTCTATCTAAAAATAACCCAATCGAATTACCACCATCCAAAACATTTAATATCTCTTGATATTCATTGTATTGAACTTCAAATGTACCACATATATTTTCACCTGTGTGTAGATCTATTATACAACAACCCGTGAAACCAGCTGATTTTAATTTACTTGTAAATGATCCCCATTTAACTAAATCTTCATTATCGTTATTATCTTTATTTTCTATCACTGACATTTTTAATTTATAATGTGTGTAATTTAAAAAATAATATAGATAAAAAAATGTGTGTGAACAAATAAAAATTAAAATTAAAATTCGTAAAAAATACACACATTTATTTCTCTTTCATTATTTTTTAATACACACAAAGACAATATAAACCAATTTGAGAATTAATTAAATAAACATGGTGATGAAATAAATCAAAGTTTTATAAATAGAAATGAAAATATTTATAAATAATTTTTTTATATTTTCGAAAACAAATACAAATACAAATATAAATAAATAATAAACAGATAAATATAAAAAAAAGAATGTTAAATAAAATAATATTTTTAATTTTAATAATGATTGTTAATGTAAAGTGTGGTTATGTATTAAACTTTGGTGATGCTGATATTGATGCATATCATATTTTATTTAATTATTGGCAACAACAATATGAATCATTACGATTAACACAAAGTGATAACAAAGAAAATAATTTTAATAATTTCAAGTCAAATGTTGATAAAGTACAAAATGCAAATAGTAAATCTGTAAAATATAATATTGTATCATTTGAAAATAATAATAATAATAATAGCAACAACAACAACAATATAACACAATCTGCTGCAAAAACAACAACAACAAGAAATTTACAATCAATTTTAATTACATCACCAAAAATGATTATTACTCTCACAAATGCTAATATACCAACTCGTACGTATTTTTATAGTGTATTATTATTATTATTATTATTATTATTATTATTATTATTATTATTATTATCATTATTATTGTAATTATAATATTCTAATATTGGAATTTGTGCAGAATCATTGAATCATTTTAGTGATCTCTCATATGATGAATTTATTAAAATGAATACTGGTTTAAATGGTGGTATTAAATCGACTGATGTTGGTAATAATAATGTTGGTGTTGGTGGTAATGAATTATCAAAAGGTGCATTGAGTGGTATTATTATCGGTAGTGTAGTTGGTTTATGTGTTGTATCAATTGGTATTTTATTTATTTTGAAAAAAGTATACAATAACAGAAAACAAGTACAAGCAGAACAACAACAACAAGTTGAATTGGATGAACAAAAACAAGTTGAAATTATTAAAAAAGTATTTGGTGGTATAAATGTTTTCGATATGAAACCAGGTTCACATCAATCTATTACTGGTAGGGGTTGTCCAATCACCACCAGTTTAAATACAACTACTATTACACCAACATCATCAAATAATCACATTGAAGAATAAAAACAATAACAACAAAATTATATAATATATAATATTAAAATAACACCAAACTACATGTTTGGAACAAATAAAAAATGTATTCTTTTTAAAACATAAATTAATTGTTACAATTATTTATTTGTGTACATGGTGCAAATCTAAAAAAAAATTAAAAAAAATAAAAAAAAAAATATTGATGTTTTTTATACCAAAATTATGATTATAATATATCGTTTTAAAAGAAAATAAATTTAATTTAAAGTTAATGAAATCATGCCTAAATCTCCTTTTTTTTTTTGATAAATCTAATCTATAAAATTAAAAAAACTTAATTAATATTTATAGTGTACATATTATTTCTAGTTAATTTCCCATTTTATGTTGGAAGCAAAAAAAAAATTTTTTATAAAAATATTTAAAATAAAATAAAAAATGGATATTAGTAAACATAAATATAACGAAAATATAAAAAGATTATACAATCTTGTATTTAATAATATCTATTTATCAAGATTAATAAA